>CARXXK010000002.1:55639055-55738365 GCA_949089665.1 Macrosiphum euphorbiae
GCATGTCGCTTTTTAAATCAGGCGTAACTTAATAATTGGGTGACTGTAATGATGTATAAGTACACGGGATAAACAATTAAGCTTTTAAATAATAAAAAAAATAGTACTCACCAGTCTACAAAACGCCAAACGTAGTAAAAAAAAAAGGTAGGAAAAAAAAAGTAAGATTAAAAAAGAGTGCAAATTTGTATAGTAGTACACGCAATTACGTAAAAACGAACGTTTCGCACAGACGCTTGTCGAAGAAAGTCGCCCGAAGTCGGAGCCGACCCAGGTCCACTGCGCTTTTCGCCCTCTACTCCGCCACCACATGACATCAGTATTACCAAAAGTTACCTATCTAATGTCATTTGTTTTCAATAAGCTTGTAGACAATGGTCAACGATTTTGACAGACCCGTGGTGTTGGTAATAACATCGGTAAATACGTAAAATCCAAGGCAAAACTAAACGGTGGAATCAATTCTATATTTATTTGCCATCGACCAGTGGAAGTGAGTACTACACGTTACTTTATTATATTTTTCTCATTTTTTTTTTTGTTTTTTTTTGACAACTTTACTAATGTTAATTTTTCGTTGTAGAATGTTTCAATTTAGAAATTGTACGGTGAAGGTGGCTGCAAGCCCCGTCACCACCAAACAACCGGCGGCTGCAATTGTAGCACCCAAAAGTATGTATAAATATTGTCAATTGTCACTACGTATATACAATGATAAACATAGTAATGTTGTCCGCTTTTCTTTTTCAGAGTGCTACAATTGCAGAAAAACCGGCCACGTGGCCCGCCATTGTAAGTGTATTTTGTGTATATTATATATGTGATCGTAAGCAATGCATCCAAAATATTATTTATTATGCAGGCAGGAGAGGAAAAGTGCAGAAGGACTCATCCCCTCGCCGGCGTCTAGAAAGATCACCTCCCCGGCGGCGAGCACCGCGTCACGGGGCAACAGTCCAGCATTGCCAGACGTACGGTTCGGACCGTACTCATACGGTAAATTTGGTCGGTGTACGGTGTACGGTAATACATTGAAAACTATACAGAAATGTACGGTATTTACAGCTGCTTGCTAGTTGCTACCTAGATTTTTATTTATGAATAGTGATAAAAATATAATATGATAAACTGATATTGTGATTTTATTTTGATAAAATAAATAATAGTAAATAATAATAATTCTTAAAATTAAAATTAACTGTTGGGGTAATTCCCAGTATCCATTGAATTAGACCGTCTTTCCATTAAACTTTGTCAATTGTCATGGGTTTTTCGATTTTTCGACATTTTGACGCTGTCTTGCAGCTGATAACAGTTTCGCCGTCAATCGTTATTTCATTTTCATCGACCCAATTTGCCTACTGCAGCTGTTTCATTGAAGTAAAAAGCACTAAGTTTGAAATTATAGAAGCTATGTCTGACATCGAGGATACTCCACAGGTTTGTTAATTTTTAATAAAAGTCGAAACGATTAGTTGAAGTACATTGAATAAATAATATTAATTTTATATCAAAAAATAATATTTATCTGATGATCAGCTCCCTTTCACTCCAAAAAAAAGAGGGCAATGAGAAATGAATTCAGTAACGATGAGAAACCCAAGCATAGAAAGCAAAAATACCGTTGTGAGTGGGAGAGTGATAAGTTGTTCAAAGGTTGGCTTAAACCTGAGAAAAATAATCCTTTCAAAGCCAAATGCATCAAATGTGGTATTCATGTCGTATGCGGTCTACCGCACACTTGTCGTCTACCATGTATGTTTCTACACGTCATATGCAGTCTACTGTCGCTCATTTATATATATATTTTGGTCATTCCCGTTGATTCGACGGTCATTAAGCTTTATTTTAACGATTTATAATCTAATATAGCAATATAGGTTAATCCAATATAGCAATAATCGTAAACGTATGAGAAAATAAGTTAAAGATTAGTTTGTGCTGTTATACGTGATACATTATTCTGAAATTCTGCATTCTCTGTGTTTAAGCATTATGTTAGCCAAACATTTGCATGCAATTGTTCAATCGGAAGAAAATACCCAAGCCTTTTGAAAGGAAAGATGACTTATTGGAATCGGCACTCTTCCTTGTGTTCACTGTGGCTCGCAAACTAAATTCTATACGAGCTAAGAAAGAGGAAAAGAACGAACAATGATACGATGAAAGAAGTAAAATGGAGGGTATAAATACTATTGTTCAAGTTGATGAATCCTTAATGCGTGGTAAAAGAAACTACAACAGAGGACGATTATTGGGGGCTGATATTGATACTGAAAATGTTGATGTAGAAGAGTTGAGCGACAAAGAGGAACCTGATTTTAATAATAGAAATTATGGTAAAAACTAACTGATCCATGGGTGTTTGATATGTGTCAAAAAGATGAAAATGGTGTAATTGATGCAAGATACTTTATTGTAGAAAAAAGAGACAGACAAACATTACACAAAATAATTAAAAATGATATTGAAGTTGGTACAAAAATACACTCGGATGAATGGCTTGCATATAAGACGATAGAAAATAAAGGGTACATACATAAAACCTTCAATAAGTCCCAATTTTTTATTGATCCTACCAGTGGTGCGCACACACATCGCATTGAAAGTTTGCATGCGTGGTAGACCGCATATGACGTGTATAAAAGGTCGGTAGACCGCATACAACATGAATACCTCAAATGTCAAGTAAGTTTTATTTCAGAATTAAGTTCTATGAAGAAACATGCTACAAGTAAAGCTCACGAAAACGCGGTAAAAGCCACAAAAGATTCTCAAAATATTTTGTCTACATTTATATCAAATGCGCAGGATCCGATTGCTGATAAAGTAAAAACTGCAGAAATAAAACTGTGTGGTTTATTAGCAGAGCATGATTGTGCTTTTTTACTTGTCGATCACTTAGTTCCTTTATTAAAGGAAATATTTCCAGACTCGGCCATATGTCAAAAAATGAAACTAAAACGTACAAAAGCGACTAATATTATATTTATAGCCCCTGCAGAAAAACAAATATTATGTGATAAATTAAATATTTCTAAATTTTCAATAATGGTAGATGAGTCTACAGATATAGCATGTCAATCAACTATGTGTGTTGTACGATTTTATGATTATGAAAGTAAAATAGTTGTCTCACGTTTCTGGGAATTATTACAAGTATTTGATATAAAGAATTTGGATACTGTAGACAAAGGTGCGACTGCTGAAAATATTTTTAACATTTGCATTGAATCGTTCAAAAAATATAATATAAATCTAGATAACCTGGTTGGTTTTGGATCAGATGGCTGTTCTACCATGATGGGTAGTCAAAACTCTATGCCAAGTAGAATGCAGTTATATTTTCCTGGAATTTTTATTATCAAGTGTATCTGTCATTCAATTCATCTATGCTGCAGTGAAGCATGTATCTAAGAGCCTACCTAGAAGGTGTGAAGATTTGGTCCGTAATATTTACAACTTTTTTAGCCATAGATCTAAGCGCCAAAGTCATTTTGTTCAATTTCAACAATTTTTAAACTTAAATGTTCACAAAATACTGCATCCATCCCAAACAAGATGGCTATCACTTTCATCTATTGCGCAAAGAATTGTTGAACAGTGGGATGCATTAAAATTATATTTCACTGATAAATGGCTCTCTGAAAAATTAATTTCTGCAGAAAATATTTATTTACAATTAAACGATCCTTTTACTAAGGCTTATTTTTACTTACAGTGGGTTCTTCCAAAATTCACTTCTTTAAATCAATTTTTCCAAACAGAAAATGTTGTATTGACAACATTAAATGAAAAAATGGAACTTGTTTTTAAAGAAATATTACTCTGTTATATGAAAAGAGATTATGTTATGAAAACTGATTTAAGAAAAATTCCCAGTGATGAAAATTTTTAAAAGCATCAATTCTATAATTATAAATAAATCTATATTCACCTGAATAGGTATTAGGTATTTAGTGACTAGGTATTAGTTGATTAGGTATATATAATTTATATAATTTCTATCATTTACTTTAAAATCCGTCTGCATCACTTTAATAAAAATATATCACAACCACACCAAATAATTAGATCTATACTCACGAAAGCTATCCACATTAAAAACCAGTAACACTTTTTTCTGTTTAAATTTATTCATGTTGTAACTATATTAAAAGTATCAATAAATAAAAGAATGAAAAATTAAAAAAATGTGTTTTTATTAATTAAATTGTCCTTGTACGCTTCTTAAATTGTGTAATAAAGCAGGATATCAAAACCCATGGAAGAAAAGTTGAAAACGATAATTTTTTCTTCCACGAGGAATAGTTTATGTTGCTGATACGATTATGTAGGCAGGGGGGGGGGGGTAAAGAAGCGCAGTCCATCTGTTAATAGATCTATGGATTAGACGACCGTCTAAATTCTAATGACAAATAAAATATGTACATACAATCCACGATGATGTGTAAATAACTGTCATATAATCTAATAAAAGTTTTCGGGGAATCGCAGCGATAATTTTTTCAATGTTTGCCAATCGTGATTGAGCTATCAGTAAATGAACATACCTATTCTTAAATATTTGTTCATACCTACTGTCATAGTTTTTACAGTCTCGACCATTTACTATTTACCAACTTAATTTATTTATCGGCCACTTTACATATTATATCAAACTCAAAGAAATTATTTCAATTTAGTGTACACCTGTATTTAATTTCAATAACATTACCAAGTCAAAAATAAGTGCGGATTTCATGTTAATTAAAAAAAAAAAAATATTCAAAATAATGTAGCGAATGAACCAAGTACAAGTCATCGATCATCATAAAATAGTGAGTCTTTAGTTTTTAATTTAAATTTAATGATTACGTATGTTTTTAACTTTTTAATATTTATAATCAGTATTAGTTTTAAATACCTATACTATTTGGTATTTATCAATTGATTACAAAGTTGTATTTAACATAAATTGTTTCGTATAAGTTATTTTGAAACATATACACACACACAACACATAAATATTAGACAGATATTTTATTTTTAATATGCAATATTCGCCCCCCCCCCACCACTTTGTGTGTTTAGTGCAAAATAACGCTTCTACTAAAAATACTAAAATTATACATTACTACAATACAACATGATTAAATTGATTAAATAATTAAAATTTAATTAATAGTATTATATGGTATAGATTCTTATAAAATAAATCACTTACCTCTTTAAACAGTAAACATATAATTACTAAATCATAATTTATTTTGAATAAAAAAAAAAATTGTGATAGTTGATTTTCAAAATGTTATTATTATAATAATTAATAAGTAATGAGTTTAAATATAAAAAAAAATGTTTAATATGAAAATGTGGTATCTTATTGTAATTCAATCTAAAATAACTGGTGCTGCTCGGATATGCGGTCTACCGACAAGAGGCGGTCTACAAACATGTATGTAGACCGCATATCTGAGCAGCGATAAAAAAAACATTAAAAGATAAAATTGACCCAAATATAATTTGCTGTAATGTAATGTATACCTACGATATAGTTTTGTATTTTCCGCCTATATTTATTGTTGGGTACTAAAAGACAAAATCACTGATATACCACAGTGTGGTAGTGTATTTATTAAGTTTGTTAGTAATCGAACAGCCGTCGATCAGTAACCTAACCGTGTATAATCATGAAATTAAAAGAGTTCTATTCGACCGTCGCTTGTAGTGAAGAAAATTCCACTGCATTTTTAAGGGAGCATGGCTTATTAGATACTGCCAACGAAACGCTACCATGCCATAAGTGCGGTAGTGAAATGGTAAATAGTAGAAAACGCGATCGCGGGGGTGAATTCGTCCGATTCTTCGGTGCAAAAAAAAAGGGTGCCAGACTTCACGCAGTGTACGACAAGGCAATACATTTTTTCACTATGAGGACTTGAACAACAAGTCTAATAGTAAACTAAAATTGACGGAAATATTAAAATTGGTTTTTTTTTTTGTATTGGATATACCTCCAAGAACAACAGTCACCCTAACAGGTAGGTGCCAGGAGACATTTACTGACTGGTTTAACATGTGTCGTGAAGTATGTTCAAGTATTGTTCAAAAACGACCAAAGATGCTGGGAACTGTCATAAATCCAATACAGATTGATGAGGAAAGATTTGCCGGAAAAAGGAAATATAATCGTGGAAGGTTACTTAATGGCGATCAACCCGCTTAATCAGAAGACAGTGATGCTGAAATACACAACGGTAGAAAACCATGGACGAAGAGTTGATGGACCTTGGGTTTTTGGGCTTAAAAATGGTTCTGACTGCCGATATTTGTATGTTCTTCGAAGAGACAAAAACACATTACTACCAATTATTCTACGAGAGTGTGAAGCTAGCTCTGTTATTCATTCAGACGAGTGGGCAGCCTATAGATGTTTGAAAGATAATGGATATATTCATAACACTGTTAACCACCAGCAAAACTACGTTGATCCTTTGACGAAAGCTCACACTCAGAGCATAGAGAGATCATGGTTGGATGCAAAAACAAAAATCATGAAAACGATGAGGGGCACAACCATGCAACTTTTGCAATCGCATCTCGACCACTATTGTTGGAAAGTTGCTAGGAAAGAAGAACCTGATTTATTTATTGCATTTTTGAGGGACATTAAAGCAGTTTATCGTTAAGGTTTTTATAATTAAAATTATTTTTAATATTTTTTTACATAATTTTTAATTTGCTTAGTAATATTTTTTTGCTTTTTTTAAAATTATTTTTGACTTCTGACATTGCGTATTGTATTATTTATTTACATACCATTATTTTTAATGATTTTTACTAATATACTAATAATTAAAATATTTGATTATTATTTTAATTTGGTTATTTATTTACATACTACTATTACTATTTACTGCATATTATAGGTGTGCGGTCTACAAAATATGTAGACCGCATATCTGAGCAGAAAAATGTCGGTAGACCGCATATCAGAGCAGCACCAAATAACTTTATATCGATACTATATTTAAGTAAAAATATATAATAAATTATATATGTACATTCAGATCATGATGAAATTGGTGATATAACTATTATATCTAAGAACCTAAAATGGATTTATATTTATAGTTTGTGTCTTGAAAATTATCCAAATAAAACTTGAGATATTAAGACCAAAAACATTGCTCATATGACTATAATCGTGGGATGGATGGTGAAAATTGAGGCTGTAAATTAAAAATTAAAAATATCATGGATTTATTTTGTGTTAAATTATTTTAATACTATATTAATTTAAAAAATAAATCTGAATTCTTGTATTTAGGTACACTAAACTAGATTAATAACTGTCAGGTACAGCATTAGAAATTTTTTACAGGGGGTGCTGATACATTTTTTACATCAACAATTTCACAGCGGGCTATGGTTTTTTCATAATCTACAGTAGATAAATAATTTAATTTATTTTAATATAACATTAGCTATAGCAGTACACAAATAATTTTTTAAAACACTCAGAAGCTTTTATCATAGTTTAACAAATTATTATTCCCTATAGGTACTATGGTTTTTAATTTTTATATATTAAGTTCTAAATAGATATTAGGTGTGTATGAACTTTTGATTAATTAACAATATACTAAGATATTTTTCTGAATTTTCCAATGTGCCTTCGTGCATAGAATACATATCGGTGCATATTTCGATAGTACACCTCGAGATATTTAAGTGTTCGGGATTGGCTAGACCTCAGGATAATATTTTTCTCGGGATACTATATACCAAAAACCCAACAGAACGATAGTAGAAGTACCTACTCAGGAATGCACTCATATAATTTGTAGAACTGTAAGTTTATAACTGAATTTACCACGATTTTCTAAAAGGGAGTACCACGGTTGTCTGCTCAGGTTGGCGCACGGCGTGTTATCGCTGGTTTATGCCGCGACCGCAGTGAACTAAATCGCTAGTAGTCAGTAGGCCTGAGTGGCTGCCTGCTGTACGAGTTCACTGCTCATAACGAAATAATTTTGTTTATTTATTATTCGCAGTCGCACTACTCGTCTGTTCTTAACAGTTTATACTTTAATTGTTATTAAAAATTAAGTCTGATTTTACTTTACTGTCTATTGTCTAACGGTATAAGTACCGTATAAGACAAGTATACTTGTGTGTATTATGGACATAGGCGGAGATTTGATGATATTTTAGGGGGGGGGGCTAAAGATTTTTCTTACAAAATAAGAAGTAGGACTTCTTATTAACTAACTTCTGTTACGGTGGATCCTTGTTGGTCAGTTACTTATGTTACCTACCCCCATGTTACTGTAACAAAATTACCTTAAGTAATTTGATGTTAATTCAATAATATTTTATTGTAAGTAACTTATATTGTAATTAATTATACACTTGTAGACCTATGCTAATAGACATAATATAATGTAATATTTATTTAGTAGTTAGTTAAATAAGGAAGTTTTCCTTCATACTTAATGACCGGGATAAACTGCTTTACTTGTTGTCTTATTTATTTTATATAAAAGAGACATGTGCCAATTTTCAATACTTTCAGCAATATATATTATATGCCATAAGTTCCCGATTAAATTATATTTAAAGAAGATTTTTATTATTATTAAATATTATTAAGTACTATACAATATTTATAAAATCTTTTTAATATAAGTGAAATTAAATTACTATGTAGGTACTTATAATATTATTGTCGGTATTTTGGTTGTCGGTCGATTGACCCAGAACTTCAAAGGACAATGTTAAATTATATTTTATTAAATAGATACAACAAAATATTGTTACATTCAATAAATAAAAATATATACTTATTATTTATATCTAATATTATATATTTTAAATATAATAATAATATATTTATGAACTTAAAAATGTGGTGGCCCTGAAAAGGACCGTTTATATTTAGTGCCGACGTATACGATTTCTGGAAATAAAACACAACATGATTTTTTTTTATATGACGTATTATGTATACAATAAAAAAATTGATTATTTTTTTAACTACTTTAAGTACCTACCATGCATTTCAGCACTCGGGGCATTGGCAATTTTCAATATCCGTGGTCATAGGATTAAATCCGATTCCAGGATATGCACGTGCTATAACAGACATAAAACGTACACATTGGTCCTGTACACTACCACATCTCTCCAGGATATTTGTACGGTACATCCACTCACCAATGCACGAGTCAGCTGCTACTGGCTTAGATTACATCGAGTTAGGGTTCTTTTTAGCTCTCTCCAAGCTCGTTCTATGTGTTGAGTGTGGTACAGAATTGGAGCCAGTCTGTTATTAGGAGGCGCTTCCTCCCATTGCTTGTCTGGAAAACCGTCCTGCTGGCACCCAAAATGGGGGCAAATGTTTTGGTGGCTCCAAAAAATTTGTCGAATGGTTTACAACACCATGACCACAAAAAAATATATGTTCGTTTTATAGAGGATCTTATATAAATATACAGGGTGGAGCGTAGAAACCGCATAGTTTTTGAACCACTAGTACACGGTAACGGGAGGGTTTATTGACCTCGAACGAATGTGGTAGACGCCAAGCCAATGCCGTTTCAGTCGCTATGGAGCGTTGGAACGTAGAGCATCGTGTGTTCGTTGTAGAGCAGTATTTTAGAAACAATGATCCCGTAGTCAAAGTTCAACGTCTTTTTCGTCGAAATTTTGGAATTGGGCGTCGAGGTGCAGTGCCTGATCGAAATACTGTACACCGATGGGTTGCAGGGTTTAGAAGAACTGGATCAGTGATGAAAAAAAAACCACCTGGTACTCCCCATTCAGTTCAAATTCCTGAAAATGTAGACCGAGTAAGAGCGGCATTTTTTGTTAGTCCAAGACGATCGGCCAGACGACATGCTGTAACACTGAGTATAGTCTCGTCGTTCGCTTCATCGCATCTTACGTAACGACCTTAAGTTTCACCAGTACAAGATAATGATTGTCCAGCAGCTTAAGGAAGGGGATTTTGGGCAGCGCAGAGAGTTTTGTCGCTTAATGGACGAAATTTATACGGAAAATGGAGATGCTACAATTTTCATGACTGATGAAGCACATTTTCACCTAAACGGTTACGTAAATGTTCAAAATTGTCAGTATTGGGCGTCGGAGAACCCTCATGAATTACACCAAAGACCTCTCCACAGTTTAAAAGTAACAGTGTTGTGCGGTATTTCAAAGATGGGCATTATTGGACCCTATTTTTTTGAATAGGAAGGAACTGCAGTTACTGTGACATCAGCCCTCTACGTTGAAATGTTAAACAACTTTCTTCGTCCAGAACTTGAAAGGCGTCAAGTGGACATGAGAGAAATATTTTTTCAGCAGGACGGTGCCACAGCTCACACGGCGAGAGCATCCATGGAAGTCGTTCGACAAATGTTCCCAGGACATGTTATTTCAAGGTATGGTGATGTTCACTGGCCTCCTCGCTCACCCGATTTATCGATATGCGACTTCTTTTTGTGGGGATATTTAAAGTCAAAAGTCTACATAAACAAGCTTCGCACAATCGATGATCTGAAGAATTCCATTCGTCGGGAAATTGAAGCCGTGCCGAATGAAATGTTGGAGACAGCCGTGCGCAACTTTCAGGAGTGGATCCAAATTTGTATCAATCAAGAAGGACGTCATCTTCAAGACATTATTTTTCGAACTTAATTAAAACATGTATATTCTAAAATGGCATTAAAATATCTATCATTTAACGCTTGTGTTACTTATTTTTATCAAACCATGTCCCAGTTATTCAATAATGAAAACCATGCGTTTTTTACGCTCCACCCTGTACAAGAATCTTAAATTAATAAACTACATTTCGTAAGCTTAAATGTGATAACAAAAAAAAAAAAACTTCAATAATTACCTAAATATCTGCCCACAAGCATTATAGGCTCTCCACATATCACTACAGATAAACGAATCCTAGTCGATATAACACTGCATTATCGGCAGTAATGTATCAGTTGTTCTATCGGGAACAATACAATTTTACCGAACACTTTTTTCGTTGTACGACTAATACCACCTAAGGCACCTATAGTTAAATTTTGTAATAAGATGGAATATTGTATACGAGGTCTGGCTATTAAATAACGAGACTGGTTACGGAAAAGGGTTTTATTATAAAAATTATTCTACATTCGAATGCTCCCCTTCAATATACTCCCCTCCCCTCGCAACACACCTTTCCATACGTTTTTTCCATTGATCGAAACAATGCTGGAAGTCTTCTTTGGTGAGGGCCTTTAGGAGCTCTGCCGTTTTTTGCTTTACCGCTTCCATCGACTCAAATCGGGTCCCTTTCAAAGCAGATTTTATCTTTGGAAATAAAAAAAAGTCGCACGGTGCCAAATCTGGTGAGTACGGCGCGTGTTCGAGCACTGGAATGCGCTTACCGGCCAAATACTGTTTCACAGATAGCGCGTTATGGGCAGGTGCGTTGTCCTGGTGCAAAATCCACGAGTTGTTCTTCCAGAACTCGGGCCGTTTCTTACGAACTCGTTCTCGCAGTGTTGCTAAAACTGATAAATAGTAAGTCTGGTTGATAGTCTGACCTTCTGGAACCCATTCAGTCATCACGATACCGTTAATGTCAAAAAAAACGATCAACATTGCCTTGAATTTTGATTTGGACATCCTTGCTTTTTTGATTCTGGGCGATTCAGGCGTCTTCCAATGCATCGATTGCCGCTTTGTTTCAACATCGTATTGAAAAATCCACGTTTCGTCGCAAGTAATAATGTTTTTCGTCAGTCCGGGATCTTCTTTTAACCTTTCAAGGAAATCTGAGCAAACCTGTTGACGCAAGAGCTTTTGGTCAGGAGTCAGGTTTTTTGGCACCAACTTCGCACAGACTTTTTTCATGTGTAATTCCTCATGTAAAATTTTTCTAACCGTTTCTTTATCGGCGTTTACAGCCTCGGAAATCATTCGGATGCTCTTTCGACGATCTGCACGCACAATTTGGTTGATTTTGGTCACTGTTTCCGGAGTTGAAACAGTGACAGGGCGGCCTGGGCGCTGGTCATCTTCAGTGCTCTCTCGGCCCTCACTAAAGCGCTTACACCACTCAAAAACACGTGCACGAGATAGAGAATTGTCCCCATAGACCTCTTGCAACAATTTATAGCACTCAGTCGGAGTTTTTTTCAATTTAACGAGAAATTTGAGATTGATACGTTGCTCCTGTTTTTCGTCACACATGGTTTTCGGCACGAGAAAAAAACACGTTCGTTTCTAACCGCTACTGCACAAATACTATAATAGTGACGAAAACGTAATGATGCCATTTTCCCCTCAAAAATACATATGTCACAAAAAATAATATTATCAGTAAATTTTATTATTTAAATGATTTCCATTGTTTACATATTTTACTATTACGGCATACGAGTAGATCATACCACCAAAGAAATAAGTAGTATACATTTTTTCCCCAGAAATACACTTTATGTAAATAAAACGATACTCTGAGGATTAACCAAATTTCATATTTTTTTGTTTCGATTGAAAAAATAAAATATTATTTTCCGCATTAAACTTATTTTTTCTATACTTTCCATGGTAGCGTCGGGCCATAAATATATTTCAGGCAGTACATTAAAAATAAGTATTTTCAAAGTAATTTGAAATTTTGCGGACATTTCAGAAAACCGGCACCGGGTCCTCTAACAAAAACTTTTTAAGTTAAATATTTTAATACCAAAAAGCCAAACAGCGCTCCATGTCATCGCTCGTCCCACATTGTATTTCGCTTTGAATAAATGTGTTTCATCTACTTCCACGATGTCTTGACTATCTCCTATTAACGTATAATCGTGGTTTGCGATCTTCGTGGCAACATCGCAGAAGTATTCGCAAAACGCTAAGGCTGTTTCTTTTGAGACTTTAACCTTTTTCAAAAGTAAAGTAATACAGACTATAAGTATCGACATAGATTTGATTTTATACACTATTGGTTAAATCAGTGTACGTACAATGTATATTGTACAGAAAGGCTAGCCAAGTTAAACATTTTTATTTTATACGTGAAATTGACATTTTGAATTTGTTTTCCTCAGGGATGGAAACGTATTAACAAAAAAAAAACAAAATACGAAAACAATTAAACAAAAACAAAAGACAACTGTAAAACAATAAAAAAAAAATCCCAAAAACAGAAAAATATAATAACATTAAAAACAAAAACGAAAATAAATTGTAATACCATTACTCCACAAAAAAAAAATTGTATACTGATATAATAATATTTACGTATAAACGAAAAATTTCAAAATATTTTGAACTTGATGGGTTTTCTTAAAATTAACTGAGAAAAGGTAAGTTATTTCCACTGTAAATGAAACTAGTTAAGTTCATAAGTTGATTAGAAAATAAACTAATACTAGTTATGTTAAAAAGTTAAAAAAAATAACTTTTTAACTAGTTAATGCCCACCTTTGCATAAAACCAAGGCGTTAGGTAATAATATTTCATACATTTTACCTACATTCAATTACATCTTATATTTTAATCGTACACAAATCGTGTAAAAATAAGTACCTATTTATAGTATTTATATACACTGTTTTAATCACTATTATTGTAGAATCTAGAAATAGTAAAAAAAAATTGTTAAAAGAGTTTAAAATAAGAATGCATATAATATTAATCATTATAGTTTATAAATACTATTTGATACTTCCGATACATTCCCACACTTCCACATCACAACCTATGCCCAATTAAATATATTTACACAACTAGTAATGCGTGTTTATAGTACATAGCTATAAAATATAAAAATAGGTACCTACTAGTGTATTAGTGTATAAATAGTTCTAAGAACAGCCATTACACAATATATCATAACAACTGTTTAGTATAATTGCTTCAACAATAATAATTATTCCACTTATTCATATTAGAACATTATACATTTATTATATTTACCTCCTGCTGGATGGTAGAAGTATAAGCTTTAATTGTCCAAAGATAAGTCATCTGCACAATCTTATGTGCACCCAATTATCCAGCCGTGTGCACATATTCCAAAAAAAGTATTTCTGTTGGACGAAATCTTGTGACCTACAGAACACTTACAACCTATATTTCAATTTACGTGTATAATTTGATACTCGGTACAACACTACAACAGTCTACCACAGTGACGTTGAGGTATGTCAAATTCACTTGGAATTATACCGAAGTTAATACATAACGATTCACCTCGGTTACCAGCATTACCCCGTTCCTCATCAGTGAAATCTGGACCTAAATATGCGCCGAGTGAAAATATTGAGAGATGGTTAGGTAAAAGTAAAGTATTTAAATCCATTTTAAGAAATAAATTAAAACATATTACTCCCTGACGAACAAAAGTCGATTGATGATTAATAGCATTGTAATACATTATGAAACAGAAAAGTATTAATATTCTAAAAATAGTCTTATTCATTCATAGTTACATAATTATAGTTTATAGTTTATACAATAATACTTGGTTTCCGAAATAATGCAATAATGGGGGACTGGATCGGACACTTCAAATGTTATTTATAAGCTATAATGAGTAAAATTAGGTATCCAGATCAATAAAGAAGAGTTTATGTTCAGATGTTTTGAGACTAAAATAAATATGTTTGAAGAATTATGTTTGTATATTTATAACTTTAAATTAATTATTAAATATTTTTACTCACGTGTCAATAGAATCATACAGTCCATATGTTATAACATGTGATACTAAGTAATCCACATTTTTTATATCGCCTATATAAATTATAATTTCTTGTAAATTGAATGAATGTTTTTTGATTATTATAGGTTCCGGAGAAAAAAAAATGAAATGTTCGTCCAATGTAGGTGAAAATGTAGGCCCTGGATTCTTTGATTTTAGTGAAATTTTGAATTTTGAATAGTTTAATATTTTTTTGCCGGTAATAAATGAAATAGTTTCTTTTTTTTTTTTGCTAAAAAATGTCTTCCTTTTTTTATACTGTAATTTGAATTAACATAATTATTTGATATATTATTTATTTGTTGTTGAGTTGCATTTTCTATAAATTCTATGTTTCCTTGATATTCTAAAAATTGTATTATATTATTAATCTCTGTGTACCTTTTAAATTCACATTGGATATTTTTGTTTATTAAACATTGGATGTCACTGGAATAGTTTATAAGCATGTCATTAAATGTATAGGTGTCCTGTATATGGTATCCATAACTGTTTAGAAAATATCTTAAGGACTCAGAAGATATATTCTGAAATCCTAGCTTTAGAATGGATCCTGCTATCATCGTTAACAAGTTCTATTAAAAACAAATACAAATTAAAAACTTATTATAATAGTAATAATAATAAATTTAAATTATGTTTTACATAATTTACTGCTGTCATAGATTGAATTTGTTTTTGAGGCGATGGAAAATGTACATTCCCTATGTGGTTTAACAGACTATTCTCAAAAATAAATTGTTTAGGGCAAAACGGGCAACAAATCATGATGTGCTTATAACTCTTTTGTCGTGCTGTGCATTCATACTCAACAGTATTTTTCATATCTAAAAACACTATTAAAATTATTATTAACTATTAGATTCTGAGCTGTGTGATTTTACAATGATGTGTGTTTTTTTATTTTTTATTTTTTTTTTGTGTCTGTCATCACGTTTTAGGACAGTAAAAATGCTTAGATTTTTTTCAACAGTATATTTTCTGATGAAAGTGAATCTATATGGTACTTTGGGGGGTCAAAAGTAAAAATTTCCCAGTAGTTTTCACAAGCGCCGTCTACACAAGTACAAGTGTGATCACTTAGGTACTAAGAAATCGGACTAAAGATGTTAAATAATTCACAATTGTACATAGGTCCAAAATCTGTAAGACCAGTATTTAACGAGATATGCATATGTAAATATTTTCAAAATCTGTTAGAAATTAAATATCCCTGCTAGTTTTGTGAGCCTACTACAAGTATCACGGAGGCGGCGTTCTCATTGTGCATTGTTGGTACAGCAATACAAGATAATTAGCCCCCCCCCCCAACAATATATGCTAATGTTATGTTCCAAAAAAACAGGATTACATTATAACAGGATTACCTGTTTCATAGGATTCTTCCAAAAAATCAATGGGTTCGAGTCGATCGCACAATTATAGGATTTTTAATTAATTTTTTATATCAAAATTTGCACAACCTCCCTTTGATTAGAGGGAGATCGGCCCAGACTCCAGCCGTCAGCTCAGCGCATACGGAGTTTTTGATATTTTTACACGAAATTACCAGGTATAGGTAGTAGTCTGGAACGTGTGTAATCTAATGGTACAGGTTTCAAGTCGATCGCACAATTAAACGATTTTTAATTAATTTTTAAATAATTGGAATCCGTAATAATCGGCAATACCGGGTTGATGTTCAGTCGGTTGGCATAGTCTTCGTATTTAATATCTAACAGTTTTTGAACATAGTTACATAAAATGCATATTTCGTTAAATACTGGTCTTACAGATTTCGAACCTATGTACAATTGTGATTTATTGAACATCTTTAGTCCGATATCTAGGTACCTAAGTGATCACACTTGTACTTGTGTAGACAAGTTGCACAACCTCCCGGTGATTGCAGGGAGATCGGCCAGACTCCAGCCGTCAGCTCAAAAACAGATATGTTCCTACCTGCATTGCTTTTAATATATCCAAAAAAGTATATATATGAGGGTGAGTTGATGAAAAATTAGAATTATATTTACTGTGGAATGATTCACAGGCGTTAGTAGACCTTTGTGCACTGGATGTCATTTCAGCCCACATTTTGGGTGGGAAAGGTGAATCTTCATCTATATAATTTTCAACCAAATAATCGGAAAATTGAATTATTTTGAAATTATTAGGTTGTAGCTCACCAAGATCTATGGCAAAAACGTAACCTACCTGAAAATAAATAATTGTCTAATCAAAATTACAATAATTTCAGAATAAAGTAATTAAAATTGTACTTCTTCTGGATGCAGAAATGAAAGGCCAAATATGTATGTAATATATTTTCTAATTTCTCCCTCATTTGAATATTCAGTAGCTAAACCAATTTGTTGTATTTTACGCTGCCAAGATTGACATAAATGAAATATACAACCCTTAATTTCTATTTGTGGCCAAACTTCACGTAATGCATTATGTATAGATTTTTCAAAATCAACAAAACACAATTTTGGTTCAAATATTTCCACGGACTTCAAACATTGGTTACGTAATTCCACGAAAGCTCGTTTATAAGATGCTTGACTTTTATCCCTTAGCAAAAAAAATGCTAAGGGTATATAATAATTATTATGAAAACCATGTATTGTAAACAATTGGCAAAAATATCGTACACAATAGTCAAAAGTTCCATCGACATACATAGTTGTTAGCGTACTTAGAAACTTGATATTTTCGTCACATGAAAACATCACCAAACCGTTCAATGAGTCATTTACCATTAAAAAGTTCTCATCTATAAATGTTTTAACTTCAATGGACGATAAAATTCATGGACTTCATTTACGTCTTGAGGCAATTTTGGAAAAATAGAATTCCTAGCATGGTTGATATTATTTTTTATGTAAGTTACGTCTGAGCTTGTTAATGTACTTACATTACAATTTTTCATTTCGTCGTGAAATAATTTTGCTGGTCGTTCAGGGATCTGTTCTGAAGCTTTTCGTTTCAATTTGTTGCTGAGTATCTGTCTGTTGATTTTTTGCTCTGAGTCTTTCGCACAATCGTGATTAAGTTTACTCTTTTCGAACTGAATTTTATTGAGTTGATCGGTTTTCAAATAAGCTGTACATATTTTTTTCATACATGTCCACCGTTTAATGACATTCGCTAATTCTTTTTGGTATCCAAACTTAAAACCATCACATACTATAATGGTTTTACCCTTTTCACTGATCTCGCTGAAGACATTAATTTTGATAAAAATTATAATATTATCTAATATTATCTCGAACCGTAACTGGTTAGTTGTTAAAAATTAAAATGTTACCTATTGGCTTTTACCAAACTATAAAGCATATAGTTATTAATATTATATTATAATATTTTATTATGTACCGGTACTATTAGATCAGGATAGTATCTAAATGTAAACATAATTTTATTGATTTTTACAACTAAACTAAATAAATATGTATTATATACTTACTCTTTAACAATCATTTTTGTTAGTTGATGGTCAATAAGTTTTTGGTTGTTAAAATTCAATGACCTTGTTTGGTTAAAGTAAGTTGATATTGATATCCTTCTCGAGAACGGCGAGATAAACCTTGTGGTCTGGAAGCAGTACTAGCTGCTGCGCCATTATTGGATGTACTAGGTTGACTAATTGATGATTCAGCTGGCTCTTCAATATTTTCTATATACAAATAAAAATACATTATTATAAATTATTAAAATCTTATATCTTAATACTGACCAACTATAAGATTTCTCTGATTTCGGTTTAATGGAATCGTAGAATGCACAGTTTTCAAGTGTCACCATAAATTATTCATTGATCCTTCCGAAGGAACTACAGTAATCACATTTTGCCTTTTGGTATTCATTCTGAGTGAAATGATTCCACACTTCACTACTTTTAACGCAATGTGGCGACATACTGCTTTGGTAAGTTCCGAAACTTGATTATAATTAGGTTCAAATAAGATTTTGGTATATAAAGCTTTTTATTTTATATGGGGGTAAGAAATTTTTGTTAAATAAGTTTGTTAACTTTAATTGGTTAAATGTTTTAAGTTAGGAGGTAAAGGTACGGTTTCCAAGCTGCGGCTGGCCGCAACGACCGGCCGCTGCGACTGAACGCTGCGTGCCGACTGTTTTCCTATATACGACTGCCGCAAAACGTTGCGACCATCGGAGTTCATTTTATCCTAATATTTTGTAGAGTACTGACGTGTGTTTTGGTAAATGATTTTTTTGTTTTAATAATTGTTGTTAACAAAGTAGCAATGGAACAAATTATTGCTAACAATAATAATATAATTTTATTATTATTAGAGGAGGATGAAGAAGAAGAAGTTAATAGGTATAATCTGTTATTAACAAGTAAAAAAAGAAATTCAATCAACAAACTGTTTACAACCAGAGTAGAGGAAGGTTTTTTCGAAGTGCTTATAAAAGGTCATTTAAATGATAATAAAAAAAATTTCGTGATTTTTTCCGTTTAAATTATGATCAATTTATTTTTATACTATCATTAATTAAGGACGACATATCATTACCTCCATCTAATCGCGTGAAAAAACCAATTACAGCAGATGAAAAACTAGCCGTTACTTTAAGGTAAATATATTTTAATACTTAACTTATATACTTACACTGGGAAATATTACCTAATAATTTTTAAGTTATACGTGTAATTTTCAACTTTACATAAATTATAATGCCTTTATTACTACTTGAATATAAAAATGCATTGGAACATATATTTTATAATTTCTTATTTTATAAATGTCAAGTATAAATTTCATGTATAAATTAATATATTTGTTTTATTATATAATTCGTAGGTATCTTGCAACAGGAGAATCGTTTAGATCAATGTCATTTGCATTTAGAATTTCGCATAGTTACATCAGTTTAATAATCAAAATCACCCTGTCAGCTTTAAAGAAACATTTAACGCCTATATTTCTACCTGATATAACAACAGCGGATCTCAATGTTAAAGCTTCTGAATTTTGGACCAAATGGAACTTTCCAAACTGTATTTTAGCAATTGATGGGAAACATGTTCGAATAAGAAGTCCCGACAACACTGGATCCCTTTTCTTTAACTACAAAGACTACTTTTCAATTGTTCTGCTGGCTATGGTTGACGCTAACTACAAATTTATTGCTGTTGATGTTGGCTCCTTTGGCAGAGAAGGTGACAGTGGAATATTTTTAAAGTCAACTATGGGTAAAAAGATATTAGATGGGTCATTTGGTTTCCCAGAAGTAAAAAAATTACCTGGCTCCAAAAAAGTTTTACCTCATGTCATAGTAGGGGATGAAGCATTTGGGCTTCATACTAATATAATGAAACCATATACCAGACAAGCTTCAAGAGATGATAAATCAAAGGCCATATTTAATTATCGATTGAGTCGTGCCCGGCGAGTGACGGAAAACGCGTTTGGTCTGTTAAGCCAGGTTTTTAGAATATTTTACCAACCCATAAACATTGAACCATCAACATGTGACGACTTAATTATTGTAGCTTGTTGCTTACATAACATGCTACGAGATGCATATTTGGAAGAAAATGGACGAGCATTTCAAGAATTTGATTCCAGTGAACCGATACCCACAAACAATATGATACAAATTGCAAGAGGAGGTGGATTTGCAAACGCGGATGGGTTCGCCGTCAGAGATGCATATAAAGATTTTTTCAATCACGAAGGAGCTGTTTCATGGCAGGAAAATAGATAGGTTATTTAACTAAACAGATTTTTTTTTTTTAATTACAAAATTTTTTTCATATTTTTAATAACAATTTATAAGTATAAAATTAAAAAAAAACATATTATGTGAAGTAAAATTTAAAATTGTGCTTTTTTGTATATTTATATATCAGTCCTTGTATACTTATTAAAAAATTAAAAACAACTTATTGATAAATACCTGTCCTAGTATTTTTTCAAACAATAAAATAACCAACATCATTTAAGACTTATTTTTATATAGGTATTTAATTAGTTATTATTATAATTATAATGATACACTGTCGACATATCATATGGTTCAAATCCTTGTGAAGTACCTGATGAAGAACTAAGGCATGGCGATGGTGAACTAGAAAGTGACATAAGGTTATTACTTTGCTGAGAGGGTATTTGAAACACAACTTGAGCGGGTTGCGCAGTCGGCTCTAAATATTGATGTTCCAGTTTTGATACTAATGATAGGATTTGTAATTTAGCTTCTGTTTTACCTCTAGCTGGTAGTTTCTTCACCGATATCGCTATACTTTTAAAAAATAAATCTATTTCATCATCAACTTCCCTATTTAAAATGGCTTGATTTTGAGCTTGTATAGTGTTTATTATAGCTGTTCGTTCCTTTATTCTTTTTACGTAGTCTAACTTTTCTGGTTTGCTTCTCGGTCGTTTTTCCGCGTGTGTGGCCTCTTTGTCTACTATATCTGCTTCATTGATTGGCTCTTCAATATAGTCGCCTTCATTATCTTCCAATAACGTGGAATCGAGATCACTAGATACATTTGTTGTCGTACTGAAATATTAAATTTGATATAAACATTTTTTTATTATTTATTAAGTATTACTGTAATCACTTGCTATAACACGGACATTTAATATTCCAAGTACCTACTAATTTTAATTGATATTGGTACTTACTTTCGTTCGTATTCTACGTGATCTAAAAATGTTACATGTCTAGCTAAAGGCCATTTATTTTTAGCTTTAGCAGCTGCTGATCCAGTTCCTAGCTTCTTTCTATTCCTCATGTACGTATCGCGAATATTACGCCATCTTTTTTTGCAATCTTCAGCTATAGTATAATATAGTTTAATGTTTAGGTATTAAATCATAAAATCAAAATATTGTCTTTTAGATTCTGAGCGGAGTGAAGATAATGTATTGATTTTACAATGATATTTTATTTTTTATTTTTTAATTTTTCAAAATAACTATTTATATATTTTTTTAGATTTTTTGGTAACAGTATGAACTATTTATAAGAATCTTTGTTTTAAATGTTCAACCCTTAGTTATAAAAATTGAATATTTTTTATTTTAGATTATGAGCGAAGCGATGAATGTATTGATTTTACAATGATGTGTATTTTTTTATTTTTTGTCTGTCGCCACCTTTTAGAGCAGTAAAAATGCTTCAATTTTCTTCAACAGTACTTTTTCTCATAGGAAAGTGAATCTAGTTGGTACTTTGGGGGCTGTAAAGTAAAAATTTCCCAGTAGTTTTCAAAAGCACCGTGAAATACAAATTAAAAATTAAGGAAAAAACGGGAATTTTTACGCAAAACCAATTTTCGACAAAATCGATTTTGGTTTTTGGTAAAAGAAATGTTATATTAGCATTTTCTATACACCATAACATTTTAAAATTATTTTCATTTATCTTGACCTGTTTACGGACATTTTCAGTTTCCAATTTTTTTAGGTTTTTTTTTTCTATAAATATCAGTAAAAAAATCTTGAAAATTTAATAGAAGGCTCCTAATATATTGTTTCAAAGGCAGATAAAAATATTAAAAATCCGTAGTCACAATTTCTTTTTTCTAAGCATTTAAAGTTCAAATTTTGACAAATTACGTAAAAATCACGAAATGTGCAAATTATTTTGAGTTAGAAATGCATAAAAAATTTTCTTTTTAAATCTAACATTTAATAATGTAACACAAGATTCCTCATAAGTAGAGTTAGAATGTTGATGACCTAAAAAACATACAAAAATACCCTAAAAAAAATGCCAAAATGCCATAAAAAGTGCAAAAATGCTATAAAAACTTCAAAAAATTACCTTAAAAATTATCTAAAAAACTAATTAAGTGAAAATATTTTATTTATAAAGAATAATTTTTATTAGAGATATGGGTGTGATAATGGGTGTAATATAATATTAATAAAATAATAAACAATAGTATACATTTTCATTTTAGAATTATATTATAAAGATTATTAAAAATAAAAACTTGGGTTTAACACTTGCTCTAATCTAAAATTTTACAACATTCCCCACATTGTACAAAAACTACAAAAAATGACCTAAAAGATGAAAAAATTACTTAAAAATGTTGAAAAATAACATTAAAAAGCAAAAAAATGCAAAATAAAATTAGAATATTCTGCATAAAGGAACATGAAATAAATTTTTAGCTAGGATAGCATTGTATAGAATCAAAGGGAAAAAATGCAAAAATCATTAACATCCTAACTCTACTCATAAGATTGCCTACTTTAACCAAAAAAAAATTTCTAATACCAAGTCAAATTAAATTTCTATGAGCGTTTGAAGTTCATATTTTTACAACATTGGATATTCACTCGATTTCTCATGTAGCGATTTTCTTATTTTGTTGTAATTCAAAAATGAATAACTGTAGATGCATGAAAATTTAAATGAATGTTTATATTCTTATTTTCTCTACACCATACAATTTTGAAAATATTTTGTCTCGTTTTGAACTATTTACGGACATTTTCAGTTTTCAATTTTTTTAGTTTTTTTTCTATAAATGTCAATAAAATGTAGTTTGTTGGGTAAAAAAGCATGAAAATTTAATACAAGGCTAATATAATAGTAGGTAGTTGAAAATTTTTGAAAATTTATAGGCACAATTTTTTTTTTAAAAGCATTTAAAGTTCGAATTTTGACAAAATTCATCAAAATCTTGAAAATTATTATATATTTTTTATAAGCATTTAAAGTTTATTTGTTGACAACATTTATCTAAGTTAAAATTTAAAATTTTTTTGTAATTAAAAATTTATAAAATTTTCAACTTTTATAGCTAAGGATTAGAAATTTAAAACAAGGTTCCACGTAAGTAGGTTATAAATTATATTATTATATAAATTACTTTATTCACAATAATATCATCAAATATAGGTACTTAATAATATAATCTTAGGTATGCTGACTGACCGTCTTCGCTCAGAATCGTTTTTCTTTTTACAATGATACTCAAATCATTGTATTCAAATTTAACACAATCCATTACAGTGACTCACTTGTAACCTACTGTACAGCAGAGAGACACCCACTTGCCCACCTTTTTTTAATAACAATGATTAATAATTTTTGAGATTTGATAAATGTTGTGAAAATTCGATCTTTAAATATTATAGGCTGACAAAACAATCATCTCCGCTTTGAATCGTAGTATTTCGTAGGTATACATAGGTTATATCATATCATTGGATTCAAATTCAACACCTCCATTACAATAACCCACTTATACTACTATACTAGAGTTTACGTTATTTATTTGTAAAATTCAACTAATATGTAGTATATAGGAACTTACTTGGTTTTCCAACTATGGATGAAATACTGTTCCAAATCTCATCCTTATAAGGTGCTTCCTTATGTTTAGCGTGGGAGCTATCATACGACTCAGGGTGCTTCCCAACTTCTTCAACCAAAACTTCATCATCGTTCGACGAAAATGTAGATTTTGACATAATTATTATGAGCAAAATAAATAAAAATATTATGGCACGCAATACGACTCACGCAGTACACTGCTTTCTGATCACTATGAGTCGCAAGCCGCAACGACTATTTTTGAATCGCAACCGTCGATCGCGTGTTGGAAACCACACTCGCAATTATAAATAGCACCAGTCGGACTGCGTGAGTCGTTGCGGCCAGCCGCAGCTTGGAAACCGTACCTTAAGCACTTCTATTTTATTTTAGGAATAATTAACACTAAATGAAGATTGGTATAACTATATTGGTTGATATAGTTTACGTTTACAAACGTTTGTGTTTGTGCAAATGCGCCCATTCATTAAGGAGATTCGATACAGTGATCTCTTTTTGTCTAACACACGCGCGACATAGTATTTTAGACGTGTTTTTTGCCAATCATTCCAATTGATCTATTGAAGCTATAAGATTTCTGAAAACAGATTTGAATCGGTTTTCCCAATTTTTTAGACAAATTGTAGACAAATTCAAATCTGTTTTCAGAATTTCTATCGCTTCATTAGATCAATTGGTATGTGTGGCAAAAAATACGTCTAAAATAGTAAAATACTATGTCGCACTTGTGTTAGACAAAAACAGAAAATCACGGTATCGAATCCCCTTAAGTATTATATGTTTCAGTGTGTATACTTTTATTATTATTTTATATTAAATTAACTTACCAATTTGCAGCGTCTTCTTCGGTGGCATCGATGAATTAAAATTTAAAATATTAAATAATAAACAATAATTGTACCTCAATCCGTAAAACAACAAATATTAAATATTTTACAATTAACATAAATCAATAAACATAACACCTTCATTAATAAAATGTATGAGTACAAATGAATAACAATAATATGTGTTTCACTGCACGAAGCCGATAAACATACTGAATTAGGTATTGAACACTGAGCAGTGAAACATTTTTTTTATTTCAATACCAATTAATTATTAAAGTCATACCCCACTTAATAAAATGTAATAATATTGATTAAGAATATAGAATAAAACGGAAGTATCCGCATCGGCTCCCTCCTTTCATTTGAAGGTGGCCGTATCGGCTCCGACCCGATGCCAGTGGTATGGACGTATCGGCTCCTTACCAACAATATTTTCCTACCCATTTACAGGCTGAGGACTGGCTACGGTGAGAAGAAATTCTCTGTAGGCATGGTTAAAAATGTTGTTAGAGTTTAAAATAAATCGTGTTTAAATTGTGTTAAAAAAATTGTGTTGACTTAAAATTATTTTTGGACTTAAAAATAATGTAAAATTAAAAAGTAAAAAATTAAAAAAACTTGTGGTTTGAACTTGAAGG
The DNA here is from genome assembly GCA_949089665.1 of Macrosiphum euphorbiae. Lineage (NCBI taxonomy): Eukaryota > Metazoa > Arthropoda > Insecta > Hemiptera > Aphididae > Macrosiphum > Macrosiphum euphorbiae. Next base: position 55,664,588 of record CARXXK010000002.1, read on the forward strand.
AAACTTTTTTTACGTATTCCGCTCTGGAAATTTTTCCTTCTTTAAATTGATCAATAAATTTCTGAATAACACTACAAATATTTTGCTGGTTCTTTGTTTTTTTCCTAAAATTCTTGCTGCGGAGCTTTATATACGTGTCACCCTGTATCTGCTTAAAAATGTCCATGAAATTGAAAATGTTAGGATGAGCAGACGTGAACTCGGCATTAAATTTTGCGTTATCGAAACCGGACGCAATACGGCCGTTCAACGGACGGCAAGGAATAACGACCCGGAGCCGATACGGAGTCATTAACGTCTAGCGGGAGCCGATACGGTATCATCCAATAAAACACCCTATGAACCTTTACCCTAATCTTGGATTTTAACAAATAGAGCCGATATATAAGGGACTAGCCACAGTCCACAGGTGTCAGGTACCATTGTTATTTGTGTTTAACAATGGATTTATGGATTTGTGGATAGTGTCATAGACCTATAAAAGAATGGACCGCGCATAGAGAGAGATACGTGAATCAAAGATATGTGCGAGAGATAAAGCGCTATGTTAGAAATACCAAAGACGATATAAGCAGAGATATATTAATTAGTCTTTGAAATATTTTATTTTCGTGTCATTTATAGACCTATATAAGATATATATATCTTTTATAGATCTATGGTGCCATTACATAATATTATTATTGAACTATTGAAGTAGTTCTATTTCTGTATACTTATATTGTTTTGGGCACTATTATCAATTAATCTGGTATGTCTGTGAAGATTTAAAAATTAAGGTAAGTAACTTACTACTACTATAATAATTATTATATTATATGCTATACATTAAATTATTATAATTTATATTATCACAAAAGTAAGTAAAAATGGTGCTTTATTGTTTAGTTATTTATAATAGTTTATTTAAAAATTAACATTTTATAAACTTAGTCAATATATTTTTTAGTTTCATAACAAAAAACCAAATGTAACAACAAATTTATTTTACAATAGTGACAGTTGTTTAAAAATGAAAATCAGTATAATAATATTTTAAAACTAAGTATTTCCTTTCAGCCATTTTTTCACTGGTGTTTAAAGTGGATTAGTTTTGTAAATAATCTTCTGACTCTTTTGTCTATTTCATTCGAAGTTGTGTTAATATGATGGATTCTTATGGTTATAAATGTTTTAAGTATTAACCTAATCATCTGTATCAAATGAGCGGTTCTTGATCCATAAAGTGGTTTGTTAAATTTAAAAAATATTTATCTATACATAACATTGATATTGATTTCAATACGAAATAGTCAATACTTATGTGGTTAGATTTTTTGGAATATTCTCTGACTGTACGTTCTGCAATCTGACATATACTAACTACATCAGCGTTGGCCATTGTAAGACCACCTCTATTTTTTTTATTCAGTAATAGTGAATTTGTTTCATGTGATTTTATTTCTTTAGCACAAACTTCACATTGAATACGCTTCAAAATGGATCTCACCACAAATTCAGCGATATATCCCACTACATCTTTAATATAATTGGAATTTTGGTATACTGGTAATATGTTCATCTTCATCTTCTACAATATGTTGACTCCCAGCCGCACATAATAAATCAAGTACCACATCTTGGTCTTTGGTTGGTGACTTTTTTTTTAAACTTGATATTTTAAGTATACTTGTACTATCTTGTGCAAGACAATTGGCACTTGTGCTTGATTTGATTTCAGCGTGTACTAGAAGTGCTTTATATGCAGCTTCAAACTGAGTTACCGTCGGATTATTATTGAAGCCTCCTTTTGCTCTTATAGCAGAAAATAACATATCCACATGGTCTTGGCTGAACTTGTAGCTTAAAATAAATTTAAGATAACCACCATTAATCAGATCGTAAGTTAAATTTATTAAAGATTTAAGGCATAATATTAATCCTTCAAATCCTGTCCTTCTATTTGATTGTAATAATAATTTTACAGTTACTACATTATTTGACTTTTTATCAAGACATTGTAATTTTCTTATGTACACTATTCCTTCATCCATGAATTGTATAATTGATTGTTTGTTGTTTTCATTAATAGGGTTGTTGTATGTGTTTTTAGTTTTTACTTAAAAAATTCCTAGTATTTAGTACATAAAATATATTGTTCATTAAACGGCAAAATTTAACTATTGCTTCTGCTCCTTGAAACTCTGGTAGCTTCAAATCATTCATACAATATTCAATGCATCTGCAACACTATTACTGAAGGTTTGTACAGCTAACCGGACACGCATTTTTTCTTTGGTATAATTGATATGTTGTGATATAATTTTTGTAGCTAAATGTAATCCTGTTTTATTTTGTATATTAATAAGTGCATTAAAATAAGACAATTTGATTTTCTGTCCTTCATTATCCAATAACAATCTTCAATCTCCTAGAGTATTTCTACATAATTTAAGCATGTGACAAGGGTCTAAAATAAGGTGTACTTTTTCGTTGGTTTCAGGATGATCAAAAGAACTTTGCAAGTATGGATAATGTATATTATCACCCAATACCTTTGCAATGGCTATGTTACTGGAAGCTCCATCAAATGTAAGTGACTTGATTAAAATACCTGTTGAATGCAATTGTGATAAACATGTTCTTATTATATTAGCTTTTTCTTCTGCTGATAAACCATTAATAAGATAATAGCCAACTGCTATTTTCCAATGTGCATTATATGCCCCAATCATAATTACTAATTCACCCTTGGCATATGGCAAATTATCCATTTCATTTATGCTACCTGGACCGTAATCAATAAAACCTTGGTAACGTGATCCAGTCCAGTGAATATTTTCTTTTATACAAATTTCATCTAACATTAGTCCACCAATTAATTTTTTTCCACTTTCTTTAAATTCTTGAACTTTACTTTGTATAGCTCTTAATGATTCTGATGTTAATCCTGGACGGCCATCTACTGTTGCATACCACTTTCTAATTGTACTTGGATGTGGTAAAGATTTGTTGAATATATTACGGACATAGTCATAAGCATTTGGGGAATAAAAATGTAATGTAAGAGCAAATTTCCGTAATTCTGGACTGATGGTTTTAGATGACAGACTTAGTTGACGCATGGGGAGATGCTTTTCTTCTTCTGTTGTCGCACACTAGTAAGTAAATACATTGATTATAATTTATAGCTTAATTATAATTTATTATAAGGAGACAGTGTGGCGAACTAAAAGTTTTCCAGAGGCAAATTACAAATATTGAAATATCAAAAGTATTAATGCATAATAATTTATTAATATAATATAACTAATTATATTTCAGAGTGTTATTGACTAAATATTTAGAATATCATATTATAATATATAATGTATACATTTACTAGGGGACTCACTGGCTACCACCCACCCCTCTATTTAAGAAAAATTGCCTCTGAAATTACCGTTCTCCATGCCACGCCACTGTAAGGAGATAGATAGTATCATGAAGGTTGTATTAATAAATAAATATACATAATAGTTTTGAAAGAATTTTTATTTAATAAGTATGCATTTGCTTACATATATATCTTAATATCTTATGCTATATATATAAACATTCAACACACGTGCGCACAGACTGCGGATGCTATTTAGCTATAGAAATATAGAATACATAATTTTATCTTAAACTATTCTGTCTGTAACTAATATTTTGAGTACGCTACATTCTCATGAATTCAAATAATTATTTGAAAATATTATTTTAATTATTCAAATAATTATAATTCATTTAACTATGATGTTTAATATTAGAGTGAATTGACTTATTATCAAATTTTTAAGTAAGAAAATTATCTAGTGCAGGGGTTGGCAATTAAATTCTCTGGTGGTCCAGTTAATTCATCTCCACTGGCCGGATTTGGCTGTGAGCTGCCTATTACCGACCACTGATTTAGTGAATCTCATAGGTTTTTTTTTTATATTTTAATTTTAAAGCGAGTTATGATAATTTTAATTAGCATGTTGTAAGCACACCGACAGAATAGTTAAATAAGGTAAAACTTAGTTTTTGTTGTCTTGACGCAATACCAAATTTAGCTTAAATAAATTTTCTATGTTGTATATTTTTGAGATGAAGATAGGTAGATGAAGGTTGAAGGTTTTAGTTTTAAGTTACCGTCAAAATATTGGAACAATTGGCTGTAATTTTTCTATCGGCTTGTAAACTATCAATTAATGTATTTAATGTCCTCATTTTAGCTTGCAATCTATGATTTTTTTGTCTTAATAATCTTTCGGTATTGGCTTTTTTATAAGGTTTTTTTATAAACAGTCCAAAACATTTTCCTCTTTCTAGGAGTTTCCAAATCTTCTTCTTCATAATCTCCCAAGTAACGAAATAGTTTTCTTCTCCTAAAAATGTTCATTATTTAGTACATCAAAAATTTGTATAAAAACATATATATAATACTTTTGTGGAGGTGTTTTTGTTGAGGTTGATGAATTCATACTAATATTATTCTCTTCATGTTGCTGTTGTACAACTGAGTTTTCAAGATCCACTTTAGAATTATTTGATATTTCTGACAATAATATACCATCTTCTACAAAATCATTGACTACTCCAGTGTTCCCTAGAATTAAAAAATGATTACATATTATTTACAATAATTTAAAATACATAATATTGGATTCAATATTAATTTTACCATCACTATCATTTGAATCAAATATAGTTCCGTCACTGTCGTTGTCTTTTGAATGATGAAGTACCTCAAAATCTAATTTAAAATATATATATTGTGTCTTAGTAAAATATAATTAACTCACATTGCCGGTTCCTAATTTCAGTAATTTGTTCTCACCTTCAAGTAAAGATCTACGTATGATTGTTGATTTTGAGATAGCATTCATCTTCATTCATCTTCAGCTTCTTTTCCAAAGCATTAGTTTCATAATCACCCATATCAAAATGTTTGCTACATACAACAGAATGCTGGGATGGCACAAACCAACTTTCATTATTAATTGCTAATAACCATTTTCTTCTCAAATCTTCATTTGTAGGAAACAAATATGGATTAAAAGGTAATTTATTTATTAACTTCGATATTATATCTGTATAATTTTTAATTATAATGTAAACCTTACTTATATTACAGGTAGTACTTACTTGTGGAACTTTACATCAGAATTCTTGGAGTGTTTAGTTTTACATATGTCTGTCTCGTTCGCACATATCTTTGATTCAACCAAAATATACACTACTGGGATGTGATATGCGCAGTCCATTCTTTTATAGGTCTATGGATAGTGTCTACTTAGATTTTCGTAGAAAACCACAGACATCTTGGATATCGAACAATATAGTGGACCCCAGACAGTTGGTAAATTTTTTTATAATATTATAATTAATAAACTGAATAACCAGGTTCGCCCGTGCGCAGTTTTTTATACTAACTATTTAAATAATTATAGCAAATGCACTGACCAAGAAAATATAATTTTCGATCGATTTTTCGATTTTTATCCTTTTTAACCCATGTAGTGGTTGGATTTTCGAAAAATCCTTTCTTAGTGGGTGTTTACATCATAAAACGAAACTATATATATTATATATATTATCTGGAATACAGTAAAACTTGCTTAAGACGCTGTTTCCCTACGGTCCCTTTTTCAATTCCCACATACGACGCTTTCCCGCTCTAGAGTCTAGAGAGCTGGTTCCTTGAAGAGCGTCTTAAGCGAGATTTAATGTACATTGAATATTTACTGTTTATTATGTATATTGTATATTTGTATAATATAGGTCCCTAAAATAATATGGCCCCGATAAAAATTATCTTAACCCGAGCTTGGTTGAAGCTTGTATACATGGTATAGAGACTATAACAATTAAATTCAAATATTTTTAAATATATTTTGATACTATTAAAGACCTTAAAAAAATATATTAAATAAATATAAAAGTACAGAGAGTACTATTTGTCAAATTTGGGCATTAACTTGTTAAAACGTTAAAGTTAAGTTAAACATTTATTGCAGTGTTAAATATCTTGGTAAATGTTTGTGTATAACAAAGTACTGAATCGCGGACGTTTCGCTCCCGCCGTTTTGTCCCCGAAAAAATAAGCTCACGGACGTTTCGTCCCCATCTATTAATTAAGGTAGGACATTTGGCCCCCGGGAGTTCATATTATCGAAGTTGTCGTCGTCGTCTTTGCCTCCGAACAACACAAACAAAAATTGGTAGTTTCACATGTTAGGAAATTCCCAAAAATAATATTTTGAAAAAATGTATTAGTTTTAATAATAAATAATAATTATAATAATAATATAATATGTATTAAATAAATAAATATGTGTAAAACCTCAAAGGGGAAAGGGTAAGAGTACAGTATTGAAAGACTAAAATTATCGTTTATTCAACACATAAAGACAATAGTTGAAATAACTGAGAATAAATTAAACATTAATATTCAAATTATATATGATTAGATTAGAGCAGGAATCGAAAAAAAATCAAAATTGGAAATTTTATTACAAGTTGTTGGTAGGCCATCCTCACATATTAATATAAATTATATTGAAACTACCATTTTTAAAAATAATTGGAATTTTAAATTAAAAAAAGGTATTTAAATGTAGTGATTTAAAATAATGGGGACCAAACGTCCTACGGGTAGGTAAATAACATCACATAACTCCCGGTGGCCAAATGTCCTGTCTCAATAATAGATGGGGACGAAACGTCCGTGGACTCGCTTTTTTGACGGAGCGGGCGAAACGTCCTTTTACCTAAAATACTATGGTGGTTTATGACTTAAAAATATTGTATCTTCAAAAAAATTAACTTTTTTTTTACTGAGATAGGTAAGTTAATTTTATTTTCTATCTTAACTTTAAACTTATCTAGTTAAACATTTTTTATACCTAAGTGAACGATAAATCCCATCTTTAAAGGAGGACGTCCCCCAACCCGGGGCATGGCAGAAACCTACGGGTGCCCCAATAAAAATTCTGCCACCACAAACACACACGTGTACCAACCTACCCAAACTAAAAACCTACAGTTCCCTACCAACACCCAATGGCCTATGTTGCCGCGGGTTATCCAATAAAAAAAAAAAAAAAAAAAAAAAAAAAATAAAGGAGGACAAACTCTACCACGAAAAACGTCCAGTAAAACACGCCACCAGTCTGCGTGAAGGTCAAATCCGAGGCTGGCTCTGAGTATAATCAGTGCCGGATCTAGGGGGGGCAAGTGGGTACTCTTGCCCCGGGCGCTGTTGGTATCAGGGCGCTCTTAAGATTATGAAAAATAAAAAAATAAGCTAAAAATATCTCATAAAATATGTATAAATTATAATACTATATATTTAAACAGAATAAATAATACTAAGCCGCGTATACATGTGCGAGCCGAACCTACCGCGAACCAATAGCTCGCAAACCGTTCGCGCCGATCCATCGATAGTCGGTTTTTTCCACGAACACTTCGCGAGCGGTTCGCGGTAGGTTCGGCTCGCACATGTATACGCGGCTTTAGATATTCGAATACGTTTTTCTTTTGTTTATATTTTGGTCCGGCACTCCGGCGCGGTGTTGACATATTTTATATTTATAGTTACCTAGTCATTATCAGTCAGTTTCGGAGAAAACCCAAACTTGCGATCGACGATAAATGCATAGGTTTTATAATAGGTATTCACAATGTTCGAATAGTCGACAGTAAAGTTGTTGTCAGATTCATTTCAACTCTACAGTTTTTTTTATTTTAACATTTCTTAACCAACAAAAAGATAATGAATTAAAAAAAAAAGCTTAGTGGGGCTGAAAATAGAAAAAGAAAACTGGAACTTGAAAAAAATGTACAAAAACTACCTAAGATCGTCAATTTCTTTTCAAAAACAGAAACCAACGGTAAGCAAATTTTACAGCTGTCAAAATAAATTATATATTTATAGCTAAATATTTAAATGTAATGAGTTTAATCAAGGTTATTTAAAACATGTTTTAAACATCTAAATAAAATAAAAATAAACATAACGTTGTTTCTACAGAGATTGTACATAATAAATTAATTGAAACAAAAACGGTATCAACTAATGATGTGGACCATGATTCAGATATGGATAAGAATATTACAGAAACAGAAACCAACGGTAAGCAATTTTTACAGCTGTCAAAATAATTTATATATTTATAGTTAAATACTTAAATGTAATGAGTTTAATAAAGGTTATTTAAAACATATTTTAAACATCTAAATAAAATTAAAATAAACATAACGTTGTTTCTACAGAGATTGTACATAATAAATTAATTGAAACAAAAACGGTATCAACTAATGATGTGGACCATGATTCAGATATGGATAAGAATATTACTGAAACAGAAACCAACGGTAAGCAATTTTTAAACCTGTTAAAATAAATTATATTTTTACCTATAGTTAAATATAATGAATTTAATCAAGATTGAGATATTTAAAACAACTTAATAAAATTGAATTTTTATTTTATTGCAACAATAAATAAATAAATTTGTATTGTTTAGTATAGAATATTAAATAATTATTTGTTTTATTTTTAAATTTCTTATAAATCATTTACGTTTTAGATTTAAGTAGGTATTTTTGATTTTACTAATTTTAGTTATAAAATGAATTGTTAAGTTATAACAGCTAATATAAGCTTAAATCGTATAAACTAATCAAAGGCCATCACAAAAATACCTTTTTTAATTTACCTTTAATTTATAGAAGTGGTTCCTTCAAATTCCTTCAAATTATTTGAAACAAAAACGGTATCGACTAGTGATGAGGACTATTATTCAGCTATAGACAGGAACAGAACTAATTGCGATAAAGTAGACACCATAAACATACATTTTACTGATCTTGGTACATGGCCTTTAAATATTACAGATACACAAAGAACATATTTAGTGAAAATGAGGTACAATTATTCCGAAATTCATGATTTTAGTAATTCGGAAAGAGACGGTAGAAATGTTAAGTCTGACTGGTTTTATAAGATACTTATGAATGGAAAAAAATTAAAAATAACATGGCTCAGCTATTCTTCATATAAAAATGCACTTTTTTGTGTACCTTGTAAATTGTTTACTAAAATAGAAAACTCATCCAACGTATCAAAATTAGCATACACTGGCTTAACAAATTGGAAAAAAGTTACCGAAAAAATTCCATTACATGAAAATTCACCAATACATAAAAAAAATGTGTGTTCTTGGACTTCATTGGAAATGGCATTGAATCACTGCGAGGGTATAGATACAGAATTGCAAAATTCTATAAGAAAAGAAGGTCACTGGAAATCCGTTTTATTGGCAATTATAGACATTATAATGCATCTAGCAATGGACGGAAGTGCATTTCGAGGATCTAATGAAATTATTTCTAGTGTGGGAACATGAAACCGAAGTGGAAAGTTTTTAAATTTAGTTAATCTAGTGTCACATTATCATGAACCATTATCAAAACATATTGAAAGACACAAAAAAGGTGGTCTTTCTTATTTTTCTCATGGTATTCAAGACGAGTTTCTAGAGATTATGGCAAAAAGAGTTAAAGATGAAATTCTTTCAAAAATAATAGAGGCGAAATATTATTCTATACTATTCGATTGTACACCGGACATTGCACACCAAGAACAAATGACCCAAGTTATTCGCTATGTTATACAAAACAACCAGAATGAATGCGAAATCATAGAAAGTTTTTTAAAGTTTGTGCGTGTGTACAACAAAACTGGTGAATCATTAACAGAAGATATATTATATTAGATTGTTTGACAAAAGATAATCTTAGAATATCTGACTGTAGAGGACAATCGTTTGATAACGGGTCAAATATGAGTGGAAAAATTAAAGGAGTCCAAGCACGAATTATTGAAATGAATAAACTTGCAAGATTCATCCCATGCTCAGCTCACTCCCTAAATTTAATTGGTGTTAATTGTGCAAAAAGTATACCTAAAGTAGAAACATTTTTCGGCATCGTACAGAAATTATTTAATTTCTTTTCAAGTTCAACGCAAAGATGGGATATTCTAATGAATAATTTAAAGTTGTCATTAAAAGGGTATAGTACAACAAGGTGGTCAGCTAAACATCGTGCAATAAAATCATTAAATACTCAGCTGGATATGGTTTTTAAAAGCTTTGACGTTCTACAACAAGAAAAATTATCAGAAGAAACAAAATTTGATGCAGATAATTTGATGAGATCACTTAAAAGTTTTTCTTTTATTTGTATGCTTACGGTTTGGGAAAAAATTCTCAGTGCAATTGACAGGATTAATATAATTTTACAAAAACCAAAATTAACAATTGATGTAGCTGTCAAACATCTGCAAAGTCTCCTTAAAATATTATAAAACTTTCGAGAGCAAGGTATAAATGAGGCTTTATTGGATTCAAAGAATAAAGCTGAAGTATTAGGCATAGAAACGGAATTTCCAAAAGTCAGATTACGAAAAAAGAAACTTTTACCCGGAGAAATTGCAGAAGATGAGTTTTGTAACATAAGTGAAGAAAATAAATTTTTAATAATGATTAAAAATGTTATTGACAATATCTTAATAGGACTACGTCAAAGATTTAAATCAATGGAAAATATTGCTCAAGATTTTTCATTTTTAGATCCAACAATAATTTATTCTTGTCCTATGGAAAACTTGCAAAGAGCGGGAGTCGATTTATGCAATAAATATGAAAACGACCTCAACAAAATTGAATTCATTTCAGAACTAGAGAGCTTTAAAGAGCATGTTTAAAAAGAGCAACATTGTTTGAAATGTTGATTTTTATTTATAAAAATAAACTTCAAGATGCATATCCAAATATATCCGTTGCTTACCAAATATATCTTACAATGCCAGTTACTTCAGCTTCGTGTGAACGAAGCTTTAGCAAATTGAAATTAATAAAAACATATTTAAGATCTACTACGGAGCAAGCAAGACTTAATAACTTATCTATTTTATCCATAGAAAATAAAATTGCAAGACAAATCAATTATGAAGACATAATTAATGATTTCGCTGCAAAAAAAGCTAGAAAAGTTAATTTTTAAATTTTCAGATTATAATTTTTTTACTTAATTAAAATAATAAAGAGATTTTTTATTTAGGTTTTTGTTTTTATATTTTTTAATGGTTTTTAACTATAATATTGACTATGATCTATAATATTATAATATATGTTAAGACTTAAGACAACGATTTAAATAAAAAATATTTGTTATATAAAAATATACTTTTGATTTGTACCTGTTTAAAAATTTTTTTAATTATGTTGACAACCCTCGAACCCTGACCTCTGTAGCTAATACTATGTAAGGGCGCTACATTTTTATTAGCCCTGGGCGTTAAATGTCTTAGATCCGGCACTGAGTATAATTAACCCGTATTAGATAGGGACATACTTGACTTTATTACCTTTAAAAAATTATAATTCAAAAACTAAAATTTGTATTTAAATATTATAATTATACCATCGTATTCAGCGCAAATTTATCTTTAAGAATAAATTTCAAAAATAATATTAATGTTCTATATTTACGTAATGTACATATAAACAGTAAAAATAGGTAAACTGTTTCGTTTACATAATTAGGTGTTATTATTATTATTGTTATTATTTATTACAGTTTGGATACTTTAATGTTTTTTTTTTTTTGTTTTTTCCTTATGAGTCATAGTATCTTTATAATTGGCTCTTTTTACAATAAAACACATGCGGATTACTAAAAAAAACGGACAATATGGCTTTAGAAAATTATTCCTTCTGATCAACACAACCGACCAATTGGATTGAATCACCTTGTATATGTATATGTATTATTGACGTAATAGTTAATAAATTATCCATATTAAGTTCTTAATTTTTCAATGTTTATAGTGTCGATTTTCTTAAGTAGAAATTAAACTAAATAGATTATTAGATGAATGTATCAAGTGGCCCTTTGATCGCATGTCTATAAGTTTGTCTCTAGATGAAGAGGTACAATCGTTTCTTAAGCTAGAAAAACAAATTTAAATTTTCAATATTTCCTCAATTTAGTGTAATCAATTGGTATCGTAAATACGAATCTACCACTAGAAAATCACTGTGGAAAATTTTATAAATTATAAATAATTAATTAATTAATTTGCTATAATGGAATCATATATTAATATAATAACTAATAATAACTTTATTTATTGCGACAATAACATCTTTACATATTAAAATAAAATAATAAAATATAGGAAGTATATAAACATAAAATATAACTTTATACATTTTATGAAAATTAAACAATATTGCAGCACTCCCAAAAAGCAGAGCTTGTGCTGGGAGAGCCAGTTCTTAAAAAAATTTAAGTAAGGTATAAGTACTATAGTAGAATATGATTATTAAAAAAATATAAATTACATTAATTAACAGTAAAAAGAGACTTAACTAGACTAAAGACAAATATATAAAGATTATTAAATGGAGTAAAACAATATAATAAAGAGGCAATAACGCAAATTAAATACAATCTAAATTTAATTTTTTTATATATTTTTTAAAAGTAAAAAGATTCTTAAAATTATTTATATTAATATTAAATAAAACACATAAATGTAAGCCAATATAAAATGTACTTTTTTGACCAAAAACTTTAGTGCAATTTGGTAAGCATATATTAATATTTTGTTTAAACCTAGTTTTATGTTCATGATCAAATAAATCTAACAGAACAGACACATTATAAATAAAATTAAAATGTTTTACATTTAGAGACTCATAAAATGATAGTACTCGTTTGAAAAGGTAAGGCCCGTTTCACATGAACGCGTATCATACGCGACGTATCGTACGCGCGCGTATTCCATTTTACATTGATTAAGTTCATACGCGCCAAACCGGCGAGGGAAACGCGCCATCGTCGGAGTGGAGCGTATGAATTTGACCAATGTAAATTAAAACGCGCGCGTATGATACGCGTCCATGTGAAACGGGCCTAAATTAAATAAATATTTAATAAGACAATTTATGGTAACTTTTAGTCTGGATAAATGGATATTATAGGTTCCTCCCCAAATTGATATACCATAAGAATAGAAAGATTGTACCAGGGATAAATAAATAATTTTTTTATAATAATTTTTAAAAATATATCTAGTATCTTTAAATATGTAGAAGAATTTACGTAAATTGTTATTTATAAAATTTATATGCCTATCCCATTTTAGCCTATAATCCAGAATTAATCCCAGATATTTAATTTCTAATACATTTTCAATATTAATACAATTATAACTGCAGGTTGAAGTGAGATTAGGTATACAGTTTAATGAATGAACTATTAAATTATTATTTGTAAAAATATTTGATGAAAAAGGTTCAAAATTAATAAATTTCGATTTTGTTAAATTCAATTTTAATTTATTCTTACAAAACCACCCATAATCAGTATTTAAAATATTATTAGCTTCATAATATAGATTATTAACCGCTGGATCAGATATTAAAATTGCAGTGTCATCAGCAAAACTGAATAATTCAATGTTAATATTTGTTTTTATGTTCAAAAGATCGTTACAGACGTTAATAAAAAGTATAAATAATAATGGGCCTAACACAGTACCTTGAGGAACTCCACAAGAAATTTCTAAATATTCACTAAAAGTATCATCAATTTTAACTCTTTGGGTTCGTCCACTTAAAAAGGATTTCAAAAGGTTATTTGCCAAACCTCTTATACCAGCCCTATCTAATTTCTCTAGTAAAATATCATGGTTTACACAGTCGAAAGCTTTATGAACATCTAGGAAAATACCTAATACTTTATAGTTTTTATCAATATTGTTCCGTATAAAACTATCAACCTCAAATAGCGCGTCATTTGTCGACATTCAGGTTCGGAAACCAAATTGTTTTTTAGAGAAAAAAGATTTTGTGTTTAGGAAGTTTACTATTCTGACCTTGATCCATTTTTCAAAAATTTTGGATAAAGTTAGAGATAAAGTAATCGGTCGATAATTTCCACAAAATAATTTATCACCCGATTTAAATAGAGGTATAACTGTACATTTTTTAAAATTCGAAGGATATTTACCAGTTAATAATGACTTATTAAAAATAATTGCTAACGGTAAGGAGATAGATTTACGTACATTTTTAAGTAAAAAATTTGTCACATCATTTTCATAAAAAGAAGTATAGTTCTTAATTTTCTCAAGGAGTGCTTCAATTTCATTTTCGTCTATTTGTTTAAAGAGAATACTGTCTTCAATAATATTATTATTAAATAAGAATTTATCCGAATTTTTAAAATGTTCAATTTCTAAATTAGACCCAACATTTACAAAAAAAGTATTAAGTTCATTACAAATATCAACTTTAGATTCAATAACAATACCATCTTTATTGATTATCCTATTAATTTTACTCGTATTTTTATATGGTTTACCTGTGACCTCGTTAATAATGTTCCAAACCTGTTTCGTATTTGATTGTGCGCGATGTAGTTTATTTTGATAATATAGTTGTTTTGACTTTCTGATTAATAAATTTAATGTTTTTCGATAACAAATGTAATATTGTCTAAAATTTGAGTCAAAAGGCCTAGTTCCTAATTTAGCGTATAATTTTTGTCTATTTCTAATTGAGGTTATAATACCAGCTGTAATCCATTCTTTTATTTTAAACATTTTTTTAGATTTGTACTTAATATTAGAATACCTAGAGTAATTAATAAATTCCTTAAGTTTAGAATTAAAAACTTCGATCATCATATCAACACTTTCATAGTCTAAGCATGAATACCAATTCTCTGTTTTAATTAATAAGTCTAAATGACTAGTATTTATCATATCAGATTTTAAGGTATATGAGGGAATATTTTCATTTGTGTATAAATCTGATAACATTAATATAGTCGCATAATGATCAGTAACATCCCATCTTAGTATATATGATTTAACTTTATTAATTTGAATGTTTTTGATAAAAATATGATCAATGCAAGATCCTGAAAGATTTGTTACTCTAGTAAAATTATTAATACAAGTTAGGTATCCATATCTAGCCATAATATTTAAATAATCATTGCTTTTATTTGAATTTTTAAAAATATTTATTTATTTATTTATTTATTTATTTATCAATTTAACGGGCGAGCCCAATTACAATAGTATGTGGAACATAAAATAGTATGTACATAATGGTAGTTGTTGAATATAAATAAACAATAGTATAAAATATATATATAATGGTTGGTGTGGAGGTATAAAAATATTTTAAGTGAATAAATTTCTAAGATATAAATTAAATGAACTCACAGAATAACAAATAAAAAGATCGACATTAAAATTATTTACATGTTGCATACATCTAATTAAAGGGGCGTTCTTACCATATAAAGTGCGCTGGAATGGCATATAAAAGGTGTCTCTCTGTCTAGTTGAATGACCAGGAACTAGAAATGATATATTTGACAAAAGATCAGGACAGTAAATATATCCATTTAATAGTTTAAATATAAAGCTAATATCGTTTTTAATCCTTCTGTTTTGAAGAGTATCAATGTTTAGATATAGTAACAATGGTTCATATGAAGTGTGAGGTAAACGTTTAATATTACACTTGATGGATATAAGTCTCAAGAAACGATTTTGAATTGTGGTATTCCGCTTTTTGGTCCTTAAGGTAGGGAATTAGTGATCTATATGATTCAGGGTTAGCAGTCTGTATTTTTAATCGATCGGTGGAAGATTTGCAGTAAAAATTATCTTCTCCGATTAGCTCAATTAGAACTGAGGAAAAGCCAGGGAAGTCTAAAACTACTTACATGAAGATTGGATGTGGAGGTTTTATATGATCAGTGATGATGGATCCCTCAGAGACAGTGTCAGCTTCGATTATTGTAGTAGTAGGTTCATTTAGAGCATTTAGAGCACTTCGTAACGATTTGCCGTTATAAATAATTTATTATTATTCTTTTTATTATTTAAAGTAGGATCTGGAGATTTTGGCTCAGATGAGTCTGAATGGTTTCTTTTACTTGTCTTTTGTGTCCAACCGGCCTCCGTGTTAACAACCTGGAGTGAAGTTGGATCTGTGAAGTTCAGGATAGGACTATTTGTAGAATATTTGATTAGGCGAGCTGCCTGTATATTTTTGCTGTTTTTGTTTTTATCTGCATGTTTATTGTTCACTTTCGGCGATGTGGGTACGTTGGAATATCGCGCCATATTATCTGGTGGGCAAAGGTCAGGTACCGCTGCTCGTTGCAGCGACAGCGCGACGGTTATAGAGTAGACGATAAAAAGTTGCTTTAAACGTAAACGTAATTCGGTTACATTTAGAAAGAAAAAGTGCACTTAGGCGCACTTCCAGTTTTTATAATTTGTATAAATAAACAGGGAAGACGATTGCGATTTTTTTCGTACCAAGTACGAAAATTTCAGACACGAGAGTTTGACGGGATCACGAAAATTTAGTGGAGCGTAATAATACGTGTGCGACAAGTAAGGTGCAGACCGCGACTAGATACTTAATGTAAAAAAAAAAAATAATGAACATAAACAATTATTCACCTGGAGTTCCTTAAACTTTTTTATATCACTTTTATTTTGTGATTTACAGAACTATTTACACTATCGGGCTTCCAAGCCACGTTAAAACTAAATAGAATAAAAAAAATTGAGTGAGCGTGTGGGTAGTAGTGAATGAGTGTAAAGAAATAGGAAAACCTTTATTTTCCACCAGTGTGATGTTGGGGGACCAAAGCTAGGGGACTATTTTCCCGGACGACTATGATAACAGGTTTTGTATGCACGGTTGCGTTTTATTATATTCAAGGCGTCGGCCGTTTGTATTATCTTCAACCACAAGATGGCGCTATGAAATTCAATTATATCATTATGTGCCCGTTCTTCGTAATATGCGAGTATGCGACCGACCATCCCAGGGGACTGTTTTTTCGCAATGCCGCAAGGCTTCCAAAAATTGATTAAATGCGAATTAAAATATTAGTAAGTACAATTAACAAATTAATACTTACTCTCATATTATTATATAGTATACGAATTTCAATCACCTAATAAAATAAATATCCTATATAAATCGAAATTTGGCTGGAATAAAATATTCATATTGGCCATAGTCGTTTAATTCGATCTGAATTTATTTATACTTAATTTATAGATGCGTTGCTATACACACCACACGGCATAAAATCCCTGACAGGACAATAACGTCTTACATTTCACAAATAAAATATTTTTAACTGTCCATATTATATAATTATAATTTATATCTACATATTATGTTTTTGGTATCTTTTATATTGTAGTGTACTTGTTGCATAAATATACAACATAGTGAGTCGACCCAGTCATGACGTATATGGTATATATAAACTATATATTTGGTGGGGTTGTTATCCGCCTAGCCCAAAGGTCAACGCCGCGCCGGGCTGTTAATATGTTAATATTAATACAGAGTGTCTCAAACAGTACTGAAATATGGAATAACTTTTTTGGTATTCGATATTTTTTTTTTTTGGTTTTCTGTTTTATTTGTAGACGCTTGCGCTACATGTTTTATATAAAAAAAAATTTTTACTTTTTTAATTCTGAAAATAAAAAATTTAAAATTTTATAAAAAATGTATTTGAAAAATTCAAAATAGCCAATTTATAAAGCCGATTTTTAGAAAAATGTTGATGGTTCAAATATTTATAAAAGTGTTGCCGTTAATTTTCTACAATTTATTTCGTTTTTGGAAATATGAATAATTTTTTCCTTTATCATACCAAAATAATCAACAATCGTCAGTCATCACTGTTACTATTATTAATGACTATTATCGGTTTATTTTGTTTATCGAGTTTTCATATGTTTTCAGTTATCATTTACTAATATCTTTGATGACAAATCACAAAATACCTGTTATCAAAATGGCTTATAAAGTGTTATAGTAGGTACTTTTAAGTTTTATTATTTTTTCCTCTGATTTTCGTCAGTATTAGCAATCAGTATAGTTGAATCATTTGAGCTCTAATAAATAAATAATTATATTATTAATAACTGTTATTATTTTAGTAAGCTTGTTATTACTATTCAAAAATTCTCGTTATTGTGTTATCAATGTACCCACCAATTCACCATTCATTATTTTAACGTCCATCAAATTTAAGGATTTGTTTCATGTGTCCAAACACTGGAGTGCTTGAAACTGTCAATGCATTATGGATTATTCATGACAAATTTGTCATGGGATTATTTATGTATTACTCACCAAAACAAAATCAAGTTGAACAGTATCTTACAATGCAAGAGTGACACAAATGTTAAAATCAGTCACATACAGAATAAGGTATCATGTCCACATCCATATGTGGCTTAGCTACAGAATATTTGCAAAATAATTTCCAGGTGGATTCAAGAAATGTTTCACAAAGTGAATTTATATACATTTCTAAGAAATTAATCACCATCATGGCATCACTTACAAAAACAAAATTAGTTAAACGAAGTTACCACACTATAGGAGACGTAAGTATACATAATAGTTATTTTTTTCGGTGGTTTTACGATAGGATGTCTGCAATTTAAATCATTTTGACAATAACATCAACAAACTATTTATGGGTACTAATAAACTATACTACATTTTATTCTTTGATGAAAAAACTACAAAATTAATGAGCTATGTACTTAAAAATATATTTACCTAAAAAATAAATAATTTGAAATTTTTTTTTTATTAAGGAAGTAAATTGTTGTTTTCTCCAAAACTCTTTAAATGCGAGTAAATCAATCAATAATAACAGTCGAATTTGAGTATATTGTGACTATATTTCCCAATTGGATCAGCAAATGAAAATTTATATTTTCTGATACATGTTCTGTGTACATTTAAATAAGTATGGAATAATAAATACTTATGTTGTACGTTTTTGAACAGACTACACAATAGATAAGTAAGTACGAATATTTTTAACAATAAAATAATTAAATCTAATAATTATATTACCCCTCTTTTTACAGTAGCTTTTATGAAACATGAAATATCAAGTTGGACTACCACTTTTGTAAATTATGCAGATGAAACTTTGGTTGTATATTTAAAGTAATTAGGTTAAGTTATTGAATTGTAATAAAATAACTAAGACTCATAAGATTTTTTTACATTTAAAATGGATAATTTAATATTTTTCTAATATGAAACTTCTATGCTATATTTGAAGAAATGTATAACATGACATACCTACCAGTTTTTTCTCATTCTCAAATTCAGATACATAGTGACTGTTCTCATTATAAAGCCTTTGGGACTTGGTTTTAATGAATGACAATTCTGTAAATAATTATTTTATGTTCATGTAGCATTGTAGGATTTACACTGTGGTTTAGTACAAAATCATATTTTATACAAAAATCACTTAACGAAAAGTTATCTAAAATATTTAAATTGTACATAGATGACAAAGTGTCCCGTTAACAAATTTAAGAACTATTTAGGTATTAAAAAATTCCAATTAGGACAGTTGATTTTCAACATTGTTTTTCGATATTTTAAATTAAACAACTAAGAAACTTAATATTTCAGAAATAAATTGTCACACTGATAAAGTAAACCTTTTTAGTCTATTGCAACTCACAAAAACATTCTAACCTGGATATGAGTAAACTTTCCATCTATTAAGATAAGATTTATGGATCAGTATTTTAATAACATTTTCAAAAAATATCCAAGAGTAAAATTATTAAATTCTAAATAGTTGTACAGTAATACAACATTCATAGCCCTCAAAACAAATATTAATATATAAATATAAATTTTTTATCACATTTTATTATATTATTAATTATTATTATTTTTTTTGATAATACATATTTTGAATTCTTTAGCACATATTTTTGTACATATTTTTTGCATCCGAGCAATAGTAATTATCATTATACGTAATATCATTGATTATAGAATAGACAAATGTCCCATACAATGTTAATATTTAGTGACCATACGTAGGATGCAGCCACTATGAAGCGCTAGTGTCGTCGGGATGCAAGGTAGTGCTACCCCCATCATGGATGTTTGGGGGGAGGGAGGTAGCTTATCGCGCGGCGACCATCTAAAAATAGAATAATAATAAGAAACTTAAATGCCAAACAAAATCATTGGAAATAATAATAATTATTTTATTATCACTATACTATCTTGTTAATCGTTCGCTGTGCAGTAGCCCGCAACTCGCATTTTCTGGTTCTGTAGTGTGTACTGAGTAGACTGTAGACCTGTAGAAAAGTTCTGAAACATGTCTGGAAACAAGTGCCAATATTTAAATTGTGGCAAATCGAAGAAAATGTTTCCGAATTTAAAAATGTGTCGTTTTCCAAAAGACGAAAAAAAAAGAATTATGGATAATAAATTCAGGTAAGGAAATAATTTTAAATTTTCATAAAGCATTTCAAATATTATTTTGTCACTTCCTAGTTCCTAATTAATAATTATTAATTTGATTTATTTTTAAGAAAATATCTATTATATGTTAAGTGATTTGTAAATTTTAAAATAAATCATTTACCTACCTACAAATATTATTTATTATTTTATTAACTTACTTTTGTAAATTTTCACAGGAAACACAAATTTGTTTTCGATTGAACCAAATAAACTCCACAATAGGTACATTTGTCAAGAACATTTCCCACCTGAGAGCTTTATTTAAAATGTTACTCAAAATCGTTTAATAGACACTGCTATTCACTATAATTATAAATCTGATGCACAGCCATCTACATCATCAGGCTTCGATAAAAATGCCAAATCTGAACAGGAGTATATTATTTTAAAGTCAATACCAACTAAAACATATACACGCTCAAAATCAGACATCGTAGAGTTAGTTTTTCCGAGCCCCCCTTCAATGTTTTCTACTCCTCAAAAGATTAAAATAACGAATATAATAGACATGCCTAGCCCAAATTTAAAAAGGAAATCGGATTTGATTGAAATAGATACACCTAGAAAAATAAACCTAAAAAAAAAATTAATTCATAATAAAATAACTCACATTTCAAAATTAGAAAAAAAAAGAGTTAAAACTTTTAACACTCGTAATAATGTTAAGAACTCAATAAATATCCATAACTTTTCATCAATTAATTCCAAGGCAATAGTAACAATGCAATTAAAAGATAGGCGTCGTCCATGGACTTTAAATGAAAAAAAATGTAGCTTTAAATTTATATTATAAATCACCAACAGCATATAAATTTTTACGTACACAAAAAGTTAACTTACCCGGGCCATCGACTATTCGTCGTTGGATTGGTCAATCAAAATTCTTACCAGGTTTTAGTAAATTATTTTTCAGCACCATCAAATAATTTCAATAATGTTGTAAATAAAATGTTGAATATTTTTGAAAACAACTATGAAAATTAGATTTCAATTAACTGAGCTTGTAAAAAATAATAAAACAGTTATAAAATGGTTAGATGAATCAATGAAAAACTGTTTAGAGCATAAAATGTATATAATTGATTAACTTTTAATTTGTAAAATATTTAATAAAACAAAAATGTTTTCAACCACATAAAAATTAGCTAAACTTTCAAAATTAAAAATACTAAACCACATTTAAATAATAATAATATTTTCATAATTATTCTTGGTTCTGACAATGTACCTGCCTATAAGAATTGCTGCCAGTGTCTACAATTCTACATGCTACAGGATCCATATTGTCTATCTTGTATTTTCTGGTGAGAAGACTCAAAATATATATTTATGGTAACCCTTATTGTAACTGTTGAGCATTGTAATTTATAATATAATATTATTAAATAAATAACTGATATTTTTCTTTTTTTCCAACACCATGAATTGTCAAAAACAACAGTATTATTTAGCAGGTTGTAGGTGTAAGTGAACCATGCATCATATCAATCTTAGGGCCGTTCTTACAATGTCCGGTAAAGTGTCGGTTAACGCTAACCGACTGATAACAGATTTTATTACCGGCAGAATTCCTCCGGTTAAGTGTCGGTTAACTTTAACCGGACGTCGTAAGAACGGCCCTTAGTATTTTAATTAAAAAGTGTGTATCTTGAAATATTATGATGTATTTTAATTTTTAGGTCCAGTAGTAAAGATTAACTCAGTACTTTTAAAATTGAATACTGATTATTTAAAACACACGAAGCTACAGAATATCATAAAACTTGCCAATACAAGTATGATACTTTTTTTGCTGTAAAAAATAATCAAGTTGAATCAGTTGAAGTTCAGGTCAATAATAATTTAAAGAAAGAAATTCAGGAAAATCGAAATCGTATTATTCCTATAATAAAAACAGTATTATTTTGTGGAAAGCAGGGAATTGCACTCAGAGGCCACAGAGATGGAGGTATGATTGATATTGAAGATGACAAAATGCATAATGATTGCAATTTTAGACAGTTATTGAGATTTAGAGTCGACGCTGGTGACAAAGATCTTGAAAATCATTTGATGACATGTGCTAAAAATGGTATGTACACAAGCTGGCGCATACAAAATGAAATATTAACGACTTGTAATATTCTTATTCTACAACACCTTGTAAAAAACATCAATGCTGCAAAATCATTCACAATATTAGCTGATGAAACAAGTGATATATCTAAGAAGGAACAATTAACTTTATGTATCAGGTATGTTAATTCTGGTGAAAAAAAATTGAGGGAAGATTTTTTACAGTTTGTTGAAGTAAAAAATATGAGTGGTAAAGCATTAGCTGATACAATATTACAAAACCTTCAATCTTTAGGAATAGAAACAAAATATATAGTTGGACAAGGATATGATGGCGCAGCGGCCATGTCTGGAATGTTTAATGGTACCCAATCTCATATAAGAAAAAAATATCCAATGGCGTTATATATTCACTGCAGTTCCCATTGCTTAAATTTAGCTGTGTCTTTTGCTTGCCAAATTTCTGAAATAAGAAATTGTATGGGTACTATGCAGACAATTTCTAATTTTTTTGGATATCCTAAAAGATTAAATATTTTCCCTACAATAACAAAGATATTTCCAGGTGAAAAATCATAAAAGTTAAAATCATTTTGCCCCACCAGATGGGTAGAGCGCCATGATGCTGTCATGCTATTTCATGAATTACAGCCTGCAATTATATCTTCTCTAGAAGAAATTTCTTCTTGGACAGACGTTGATACATCATCAACAGCTAATCAACTTTTAGCTTCGATAACCCAATCTAAGTTCCAAGTATCACTCATGATTTTAGTTAAACTATTTCAATATCTGTCCCACTAAGTAGACTTCTACAAACTGAAAGTTTAGATTTAAAACAAGCTCTTTCTTTTGCCAATGTTACACATAACACATTAAAAGATATTCGTGTGAATGCTATTGAAGAGTTTAGTAAAATATTTAAGTCTGTTGAAACATATTGTAATAAAATTGGAATTGATGTTTGCATTCCCAGAATATGAAGTCGCCAAGTACATAGAAGTAATATAGCCACAAACAATCCAGAAAGTTATTACCGTGTTACAATATGTATCCCTTTCTTGGATAATTTTATAGATCAACTGCATGATCGATTTTTATCGCACGAGAATATATTAAGCAGCTTTACTTGTTTATTTCCTAATTCTGAATTTAAAATTAACAATGATATCGAAGAAAGTTTTAAATTACTTTCAGAAATGTATAAAGATATAATTAGTGTTTGAAAATTTCATGAAATTTAAAAAAATGAAATATTTCGTGAAATATTTCATGAAATATTTCAAAATATGTGAAATATTTCAGTATTTTAATATATTTTGTTTTATTTTTAAATAAGTTTTATATTTACATATAATTGTCATAAATTACCTTCATCACTATATGGTAACTGTATGGTCTGTATGTATACTTAACCTTTGGTATTATACATTTAAATTGGTATTCAAATTTTTTAAATATTTTAATGTTTAAATGATACAAGTAGGTATACAATATTATACATGTATATTGTATACTTACTGAATTCTGACATTAGAATTTAGAAATTTAGAACACTGAGCACTGTGTCAAAAAAATAAATAAATTGTGTTTTTATTTGTGTTAAAAAAATTTCAATGTTTCACGTTTTTGTGAAATATTTCACAACTTAGTGAAATATTTCAAAATGAAATATTTCATTTGAAATATTTCATGAAATATTTCTCATACTTCAAACACTAGATATAATATATGAAAATAATTTGAGTGATATAAGTGAATATTCAAGAAATGCTGAATTACAATTATGGCAAAATAGTTCTAAACACCAGTCAGATATTATTCAAACCAAAAAAACTGTTACAGACCTGTACTTTCAGTGTGATCCTCAAATATACCCAATCATTTCAAAATTGCTGCAAATATTTATTACTTTACCAGTAACCACAGCCACTGGAGAACGGTCGTTTTCAACACTACGACACATTAAGACCTACCTAAGAAATACAACAGGACAAAATAGGCTTAATAGTCTAGCTTTATTAAATATTCATAGAGATATAGAAGTTGATCCGAATGATATAATTAATGAGATGAGTAAATCATCAATAAAAGATTGAAGTTAAATTTGTAAATTTGTAAATTTATTATATTATTAAGTTTTAGATTTAAAATTACAATCAAAAAATAATAATTAAAAAGTATATTATATCATATTATAACTAATAGTGTATGTATAAAATTTAAGTCAAAATATTTAAAGGATTTGCATAATTTTGTTATTTGTAAAATGTGTTATATTTTTACCTTGACCCCCCCCCCCCCGAAAAAAAATCCTGTGTGCGCCACTGAATTTGCACTTCTAATTCTAGCTACGGCACTGAGTTGTATCGCTGGATTTATATGAGGCACGTTCAAGGGTAAATTTATTAGTAAACTGAAAAAAGCGAAACCGAAATATAGACTCAATTACTGAACAGTCTGTAGAAACATTACTATTAGAAACAAGAAATAAGTTAGATTAGTTAGAAGAAAAGTGTAAAATCGAAAATAATACAACCATGCTTAGTTGATAATATTTTGATAATAATAATTGATAACAAACGATTGTGGTTGTTGTAATTATTAATTGTTAATTGATACAACGCCATCTATAGGTAACACGATAAAATATAATTTTAGTCGCCGAATACTCCTATGCCATGGGCTATCTGTCTATTCTATAATCAATGGTAATATGCTTTAATAATAACATTTTATTAAACTTAGGTAACAACACATGGAAATGTATTGCCTTGAACTGAAAAATACAAATTTGATTCATAATTGTATAATCTTATGTATTAAATATAAAATATGAAAAGGATACAACAGTATTGTGTTTAATAACAGATTCAACGATGATTTCTTGTCATAGATCATAATTAACGTGACCATATTTTTTTTTCTTCAAAGTGGGACACCTGTACATTTTAATAAGAAAACCACATCATTTTGCGAAAAATAACAATTTTTTTTTTGCAAAGGGTTGCAAAATGTCTAAATGCGTCAACATGTACAGCTACATAGTTGAATAGTTCTTAAAGCATTACATTTTTATATTTATAATACAAATAAATGTATTAATGTTCATTATAATATTATACATTAGGTAATATTTTACAATAAATATGGTTCTATAAAATGCGATGTAAACATACCACGGAAAAATCATAATACAGTAGTTATATAGTGCCTCAGGTGACATAAGTATTACATACTTAAATAATGAATAAAAGACTGCTGGGTTGCATAAAAAAATTATTAAATTTAATGGTTCACTAAAAATTTAATGGACCAATCACGGAACACTAAATCTTGTTTAAGGGACCATTAGCTCACTATTGATTCATTTAATGTTTTATGCAATCCAGCATTACATTTCTATAACTATTCAGTACAGTAGACAGTAGGTAGTTAATACATACCTGTTTCCGTAAAAAGTGATGTTTTAAATACTTCAAGACAAATTTGAAATTACTTGTTTAAACACTAATTAATTAATGTAAAGGTAAACTGAATAATGTGTGTTAGATAGTAAGTTAGGGGAATTTTGAATTTATAACCTAACTTTCGATTATTATTGATTTGTCATTATGTTATGATGACAATATTACC
The DNA here is from genome assembly GCA_949089665.1 of Macrosiphum euphorbiae. NCBI lineage: Eukaryota > Metazoa > Arthropoda > Insecta > Hemiptera > Aphididae > Macrosiphum > Macrosiphum euphorbiae. The sequence goes on from CARXXK010000002.1 coordinate 55,690,714, forward strand.
TATGTCAGTATGTTCGGTATAATTATCGTGGTAATGACGCCAATAGAATTTATTAATATATACTCTTAAAACAATTTACAATTACTGTGTAACATAGGGCGACATCTACTTCACGGTTTCGGTGCAATAGTACGACATCCCTGAACGGCCTGAACTTCTATGAAATGCAACACAACGTACAAGGTTTCTTATCACTAGTCGTCCGAGAAAATAGTCCCCTAGCTATAGTCCCCCAACTTCACACCAGTGGCGGTTATAAGGGGGGGCGAAAGGTATACCGCCCCCCTTGGGATTTGTTTTTTTTTTTTTAATTTAGTATATCACTGACCCACAACACCTATCGACAAATTTTTGAATTTTATGATTTGATAGCAAAATATTTTTTCGTTTTAACCACGGATAATATATTATCATAGTATTGTATATTATCAACTCTATGTCTCGGTCAGGCGCGCTTAATATAACTGATAACAGTTATCACTTGACGCGGCTTTGGTGGTGGCGTGGAAAGGTCACGACAAGCCGGTCGTTGAAATGGTGGAGAGAACCGAGAAGGTGACACTCATAAAAAATGGTTTAACACAAGTTTTGGTTCGGTGATCTTGATTGAATTCACTTTATTGACGAAACACGATCGAACAGATTATGTGATGACACCGTGTGTCCGGATAACGGCTATAGATAATATGGTTGCGGAACGAAACAAGAAAATGTGAAGCTTAAAACGTATATTAGCTTTAACACCAGCACACAGCGCTCTCTGGGTGATAAATTGTATGACTACATTAAAAATTATATCATTCTGTATTTTTGTCATAGTTATTGTTTTTCAATAATAATTATACAGAAGTAAAATACAGTAGTACAATAATATTTATGTTTGTATATTGTATATATGAATATTATAGGTATGCAATAAATAAATAATTCAGGTTTATAGTGCTCGCTCAAGTATTTATATGTATTAATTAATAATTACACATCAATATTTAGACTAACTATAGTAATAGTAGCTAAACTTAAATATATTATATTAATTTTAAAATTAAATTTAAGAAGTAACCAATTTTGTTAATTTTTTTTTTGTTTTATTCAATTGTTTGGCTTCAATATTTTTTGAATAACTATATTGACGCATTCTCATCGTTATATACATAACAAACATATCTGTAAGTATTTCACTTTTGTGATCATTACAATTCACGCGGGAAAGCAAACTGTGTACAACAAAAATAAAAATACTTTAATAGTTTTATCATATTTATTCAATGGATATATACAGTGGCTATTTTTCAATAGGGGGGTTGACAATTAATTACAATTTTATTTTTATTTTGTCCATTCTAATAATTTAAGACGTTTATGTGAGGACATTTTGACAAAACCACAGTTAATTTGTAGTTAAGAACTTCATTAATATATTTTTTTAAAGTAATAATTATACGGCAATGGGGGGTTTTAGCCCGTTTAAGCCCCCCCTGTGTACGCCACTGGATATATACTTAAATTATAATATAGTATGTCATATATAGTCTGCATTTTAATATATTATTATATAGCCATGGCCGTGGTTTGCAATTCTGCATAATATAGACGTGGTACAATAATTATTAGTTCTAACAAATACCGTAGATGGCGTGACAGGCTCGTAATTTTAGTCACGTGACTTTTCAATAACATTCCAGCTCGGTGTAATGCGTTGTTTAGTATAGGCCGTTCCGCAACCATATTATCTATAGCTGTGGTCCGGATATTAATTATCAATAACAAATTATGATTTTCGGTATGTCCTGAGGACGGCCGTTGCAATCGTTGACGTTCGGGTGAAACGTGGTTTTACCGTGCGACAGTCGGGGTGCTGTAGTACGTGCACGTGAAGTCGATCCAACGGTCGTAGGACGAGAGAGCGAGTTGCCGGCGGCCGGTACTCGTATTGCGCGACTTGCCTTCCCGTCCCGCCTTGTGCCTTTGTGGCGTGATGGGAGAGTTGGTGATGTCGCGCTGTAGCCCGTGGTGGCGGTTGACAGAAGCGTAGACCGGCCGCTGCGGTACATGTACTTTGTACTGGTTGCCGCTCCGTACCGTGTCACACTTATCAGTACATAGACATTCATTATTTGGTCGTTGGTGATTAATTTTGAAATGCGTTTATTTGTATTTTTCTAAATAGTTGTAATTTCATATTTACACTACCTATTTTTTTTTTTATAGTACTTCTTAATTTAAATTGTATTATTTAATATGTCAATGAAGCGAATAAGCAGTTATTTTGACATTACATCCAGGGGCGATCCTAGAGTTTATTTTTAGGGGGTTTGGACTTTGGAGTGAATATTTCCGACTTTCAATGATAAATCTGCCGACTGTATACTTAATGTTATAATAATTACTTTTTCCTGTTGTAATAAATTATAGGGATCAAATAGTTACGAAATCGCATATTTTTTTTTCTATTTATTCATTTTAATGCTGACCTAGAAAAAAATTTGATTCATATTATACTGAATCAAAAAATACTATTTTTATTTATCATATTTTATGGGTTTTATTTGAAACGCATATAATAATATTTTAAGAACATAAATGCATACTTTCTTCATAAATGTACAGCAAATTTATAAGAATATTATTAAAATAGGTTAAGTTAGAAACCTAGGTTACTAACCCAACCTACCCTAAACTCCTAAATTTGACTTTTATGTATTGAAATACTGTATCTAAATATTCTGCTTTCAAAGATGAAATTAAAACTTATATTTTTGAGATTTTTTGGTTACAGAATACTTACGTGCAACCTTGTTTTAAATTTTCAATCCTTATATAGCTATAAAAGTTGAATATTAATTCATACGGCTTAACTACAAAATCGTTTTAAAATCTGTCTGTGAACCAATATATTAGGATCTTTGTATTAAATCAAGCTTTTTTTACCCAAAAAATAACATTTTATTGACATTCATAGAAAAAAAAACTAAAAAAAACTGAAACTGAAAATATCCGTAAACAGTTCAAAACAAACCAACATTTTTCGAAAATGTTATCGTGTAAAAATGCTGAAAACAACTAGGGAAAAAGTCATGTATCTACGTTAATTTGTTTTAGAGTTACAACAAAAACCAATATCGATTTTGTAGAAAAACAATTTTGTGTAAACATTCCCGGTTTTCCTTAATTTTTTTTGGGGTTTTTCCCGGCGCTTTTAAAAACTATTTGGAATTTTTTACTTTTGACCCCCCCCCCAAGTACCTACCAACTAGATTCACTTTCTTATCAGTAAAGATTGGACTGTTGAAGAAAATCTAAGCATTTTTAGTGACCTAAAAGGTGATGACAGACGCAAAAAAAAAACACATTGTACAATTAATACATTCATTGCTCCGCTCAGAATCTATAGAAAGTTGGATTTTTTGATTTCTTAAAATTGCCGACATTCGGGGGTGTCAAACCCCCCCACACCCCCCTGTAAAATCGCCCCTATTTACAACCAAAAAATCAAAACCTAATTTGCCATTGAGGAAGACACTAGTACAGGTACAACTGAACTTATTTCTATACAAAAGCCTGAAGCTGAGCTTGGTGAATCCATACAGTCTGAAATTACAGATGAATTAGATATAGCAAATTTTACATGCCGAAGTAAAATCGTAAGTGATTATATAAAATCAATTATACTAAAAAGGAGCAATATTCCTAGTTCTAAATTTCAATATTCATTTTCTCTTCATAATAAAAAAGGTAATGAAAAAAGCGATTTTTAAGAAAAAATCATTTTGAAAAATACCCATGGGTTGAGTATTCTAATATAAAACATGGGTTATTCTGTAAGATAGGTATGTGTTTTGTTTTTAACTTCAACTAAAGTTGGTACGCATAGAACAGAACAAATAACAAAATTGGTTACCGAACCTATTAATAAATTTGCAAAACTATGAGGTAAGGATGGTGTATTAGTAGTACATCATAATAATGGATATCATAAAGATAATGCATAAAAAGCTATACTTTCTTAGTACTTATGATAAACCTAAAAATGAAATTATTAATTTATTAAATGACCAACGTAGTAAGGAAATATTAGAGAATCGTGAACGGTTACGACCAATTATAAAAACTATTTTACTTTTATGCTGGCAAAATATTCCTTTGCGCGGTCATCGAGATGATGAATCTTTAGTTTGTCAAACAGAAGAAGAGGACAAAGTGAATTCAATAGTTAATCAAGGAAATTTTAGAGAGCTGCTGAAATTTAGAATATATTAGCAAGTTAACACAAAATGAAATTATTGAATGTTGCAAACAAGAAATATTAGATTTTATACTTTTAGAAATAAATAAAGCAGATATATTCAGTGTTCTGTTTGATGAAACCACTAATAAATCTAATATTTCACAAATGTGTTTAATTATTCAGTATGTATTAAACAACATTATATATGAACGATGTTTGTCATTTGTCTATTGCCATAATTATATTTATAAAAGAATAAAGATGATGTGTCAAATATTAAAGACAATGTAGAACCCAAAATAACAGGAGAGAATTTAGGAGATACAGTGGTAAAAATATTACAAGAATTAGGATTTAACTTAGACAACTGTGTAGGTATTCTGACTGATAGTTGTTCTGTTATGGTTTCTGAAGTTCGTGGTGCTGTGCAACAAATAAAAAAATATGCCAAAAATGCCATACATAGCCCGTGCTCTAATCATGCATTGAACCTCAGTATTCCTAAATCATTTGCTGTTCAATCTGTACGAAACTGTGTAGGAATTATAAAAGAAGTTGTTTCCTTTTTTAATGTATCTGCTAAACGTAACTATACTCTTAAACAACATTTGACAACACATAAAAAATTACATAGTTTGTGTGAAACAAAGTGGGTCGAAAGACACAATAGCATAATGCAATTTAAAGAATCAATTATTGAAATTGTAGATACTTTAACTGATGTATCTGAATAGAATGAAAATATTTCTTCTTCAAAAGCCAAAATTATGATAGCAGCTATTTGTAATTGTGACTTTATTAAATCAATTTTTTCATTATCATGTTTATTAGTTGTAACATTTCCTATAAGCAAAATATTGCAAGGTAAAGATCATGATATTATACACATTTAAAGTTTTTATATTTAATAACTAAATAAACTTGTTAAAACAAACGTTTAATATCATTAATTTTATTTATATAAAATACTACACTTTTTTAGGGGAAAATATTCCAAATAATGGGTTAGAAGCTCTAATTTCGTGTCCGGAATCAGTATTTCCAAATATTCATTATATTCTTAGTATTATTTGTTCACTAACTATTAGTGTTGCTTCAGCAGAACGAAGCTTTTCTACGCTTAGAAGGTACCTAATATAAGTAATGTATAAATCATTTGACTTTTGAGTATTAGGTATTGCTCAATAGTCAATAAACTTTTAAAAAAAAAACTTACTTTTCTAGTTTGCTTCACTCTACTAAAATTAAAAATATTATTTGCTTATATAATGGAAAAATAAGTACCTATTTAATTTTCTTTGCTTATGCTTTTCATAATATTCCTTTATGAGTATTTTTATTAAAAATATGCATTAGTTTTGCATATTTGAATGCTTTTAAGTAACTGCTTGATTAATATTTTTTTATTTAAAATGTTTCAATGCTATACCTATATTGCTACTATGCGTGTGATTTGCTTTATTTATTTAGATTGAAGACATGGTTGAGGTCAACAACTGGTGAAGGCCGATTAAATGGGCTAGCACTGCTTCATATCCATAGAGACATTAATGTTAATATAGATAATATTATTACACGCTTTGCTAAGCAAAAAAAAAGGCATATGCTTTTATTATAATTATATTTTATACCTAAGTCAATACACTTATATTTTTTTTTTAAACATTAAGTTAAAGTGTGTTAATAACTTAATATTATTAATATATAAATATTATTATACATATTTTATATTTTATATTATATGTATATACTATATATATATATATATATATATATATATAAATGTTATGGGGTGGGGGAGGGTTGGTTTTATTTTCGCCCCCCCCCCCCTTGAACAGCATGTATAACCACCACTGCTTCACACACGTTATATTCCAGTAAATGGACTTGAGGACATTGACAAATAAGATGGACGCTTTCGGTGGGCGCTCCGCAATTGACTCCAAGTGGCATATGATTTGCCATACTCCCAGCATTCCAGTACATCGGCATCAGATGCTGTTGCTGTTGCATCTCCCACATCTTATAGCTCATCATATTCCATGTATTTACTTGCTGCAGAAACTGTCACCGCTGATGGTCCTGCCAATTGTCTTTTGTACGAAATGGCACCAATGAGTGCTCAAGACTGTCAATGTCAGGTTGCTGTACAAGGTTCTCTGCAGGCAGCGCATCGCCATCGTAAGTTGCCGTAGCGAAGAGCACATTGTCGGCAGTCATTTCCGTAGCGGAATGCAAGTCTGGAAAAAAATTCAAAATATATAGATACCTATTCAAATTTGGCTTTCTTGCCTATTGCCACCACGATAAGACACATTCTATTTGATACCCCGCAACTAAAAACAATTCATTCCGAACGTCCGAAAACAATGTTCCTAAAATATATAAGTAGCTAAAAAAAAATTGCCAATCGCTTTGCTCATCTATGTATATTTACAAAAAGTCCAGAATATCAGCAAAAAATAATACCACGTAGGTGTCACTTAGATTTTTTTTTGTATTTATAAATATGATTGCAAGCCACTTAAAAATAACTAGTATTTACGCAGTATAGTCATTAAATATATTGTGATTTTATTGTTTTTTAAAAGCAAATCAATAACCTACATTTAAAGTTAAATAATAAACAGTGAGAAAATTTTTTTGGATATTTATTTTAAGATTTAAAGTCATAGCATTAAGTGTCTTTCTTGCCATACTTGCCATCTCGTATAGACTAACCTAAAATTAAAATGTGGATAACAACTGCCAAAGTAGAAAGTTAAAAATATTTTAATCATTTTTGTGGAAATAGATATAAAATTAAAAATAGAAATTATATATTTACCTCCGATTTTGTAGTTGTCGCTAAAAATGTTACAATTTCCGTTTAAATCCATTTCTGAATGATATTTTAATATATATACTTCAGTAAAAATTGGTCAGGTGACAATTTGTTCAGCTGTTAATTTTTAGTGACAACATATCAAGTAGGCAATCCACCTGCTATAAGTGCAACTCAGCCACCTTGATAGACAATGTGCGAAAATTCTATTTTATGTATTCTTTTCCGAATAACTTATGGCCACCAATAATAAATAAATACTAATTAGTAATTTCTACAAATTATTTCTCATATAACCAATACCATTTATAGACAACAATTTCCATCGTAAATCTCAAAATTCCTGTTTGAGCACCTCCCCAGGTTGGGCTTAATTGGTCTAAATGTGAATCGTAACATTTTAAGGACCCACTCGACACACACAACAAATTTCATTCAAAACAGTAAAGCCTTTTAGGAGTTCAGTGACATATACACAAAAGATATAAAAAAAAATTATAAGTTATAAAATATCAGCATAGTAATTCGACATCATCTTCACATATTCACCAATAAATTAACAACATTATTTAAAATATATATATAATAGATATCGATGAATTCGAGGTCACTAAGATACTATGGGCATAATTTATCATAGTATTTTTACTATACCTGTTCCACGTGGGAGCAATTTACAAGTGCCCAATAATATACTATATTAAAGGTGGTCTTACAAAAACCGTGATATTAAAAAATATTATCATTGTAATACAATATCATGAACAGAGCCCGGATTTTGTTAAAATTTTTAAACCCACAGCTTAATCCAAAATCAATGATGTTTGATTTTGAAAAAGCTGCTATGAACGCTTCAAAATATGTTTTTCCATCAATTAACATTAAAGGGTGTTTTTTTCCATTTAACACAATCTATTTGGCGACATGTACAATCAAATGGGCTACAAGTTAGGTATACAAACGATTCAAATTTTCCACGAACTAACAATTCAGTCGAGGGTTGGCATAATTGTTTTAGTTCAATGTTAAGTTCTCGTCAGTGGCGGGCTGAAGGGCTCAACTTTGACGCAGCTGCGTCAATGTTTCAAAGGGGTGGTGCCACCCCGGCCTATGGCTCGACTTCTTGGTTCTTTTGACCACATTTTACCTATCGGCTATCACCTATGCAATACATAAATAGAAATAATGTAGTAAATACATTATGCAATACACTGTGTCTGGCGTTAGAGAGGACGAGACACGCAAACTCCGTCTGTGCCTCGTTGGAGGGAAGCTACTATTTGTAGCATTGTAGCAATGTTATCTTAGTCACGCAATTCTTTTCAAACACTTTAGTAGTTGGCGATGACGTGAATAGCTATTTTAATTTTCAGCCGCCTTATGTAAGGGGCCCGTGTTAGTGCGTATTAAAGATAATTTTCTGAGGCCTGTACCTCAACATGAAAGGGTGGGTCGAACTGCCGTACTTGTGTAAGGCTATGAGAATAATAAAATTTATTAAGAAAAAACAAACCGCCGGAGGTAAGGATTTTAAATTTGAATTACTTATAAGTTATAAGTACTATACGTGGCACATACCGCCGCGGTGAGCTGTGAAATGTGTCCTGTAGATTCACAGCCTTCGCCTGACAGCCAATATGGCAGTGAACGAGTGAACAAAAGTCAAAATGCGACGTAAAACGCGGTAAAAGCAGCTACATTCAAAAATTAATGAAAATAGAACTAATACGGGTACGACGTTATCTGTTGAGAGTTAGATACGTCTTGTGCGTTGTTTATAATTTCACAGAATATATCAAATATAATAATAATAGAAATATGAATTGATTGCCCATATCCCCAACCGAACGACCGTCCGTCTGAATCTATTAATAAATTAAATACCAACAATTTTTGGAAAATCTGATCATAATAGATAACATCGCGTAATGCGTATCCGATAACGTATCCGTATAACGAACACCACCACCACCACCAAAATTCACAACAGAGTAAATTAAATTATTTACTAATAGCTATATAGTATAATATATTAAATTGTTTTCCCATGTTCATTATATTGTACTCTTATTTCTCTTTTTATTGTTCATTCCCTACAATATCTCCGTATTATAATCATACCGATGTGATATTGTGAAAAGTTTGTGCATATTTTACTTTATTATCTTACAATAATAACTTAAATTAAAAAAATGGCAAATAATTGTGTTACGTGTGGACGTATTAGAGATCGTAATATGAATTCAACCAATTGGAAGAGACACACTAATGCTTGTGCATTAAAAAACATTACTAACAAAAGGAAAAAAAAATTAAACGAAGTACAACTGCAGTCAAACTCAATTCATAATTTTTTTAATAAAAGGATAAAAATCCAAGCCACTAACGGTAAGCACTAATACTTCTTAGTTTTTAATCTAATCACATTTCCCTGATATACCTATCCTAGACACAAACTTACTGTTTTAAAAAAAAAAGTTTTTGGTAGGGTATTCAACATTTTTAATTTTTTAATATAATAATAAATTGTAAAATGTAATTTGGTTTTTCTAGTATCTGGTAATTCAAATTCATTGGACCACAGTATTGCATATTATGAGTTGAATATCGATTGTAGTATGAATTTAAACAATGATTTAGTTAATTCTATTAATCCAGAAGGTAGTATTTAAATTATTTATATTTTTGATACGATTATAAAATAATCATGTGATTTTTCTAGTATCTGGTAATTCAAATTCATTGGACCACAGTATTGCAGATGAGAAACATGAGTTGAATATTGATTGTAGTATGAATTTAAACAATGATTTAGTTAATTCTATTAATCCAGAAGGTAGTATTTAAATTATTTATATTTTTGATACGATTATAAAATAATCATGTGATTTTTCTAGTATCTGGTAATTCAAATTCATTGGACCACAGTATTGCAGATGAGAAACATGAGTTGAATATTGATTGTAGTATGAATTTGAACAATGATTTAGTTAATTCTATTAATCCAGAAGGTAGTATTTAAATTATTTATATTTTTGATACGATTATAAAATAATCATGTGATTTTTCTAGTATCTGGTAATTCAAATTCATTGGACCACAGTATTGCAGATGAGAAACATGAGTTGAATATTGATTGTAGTATGAATTTGAACAATGATTTTGTAACATCTACTAATTCAGAAGGTAATTAATTAATTTTTTATTAATAGGCTATTAATTTATTTTGATAGGTTTTAAAAAATATATTTTTAACAATTAAAAAACCATAAGAAAATATTCAGCTTTTATTATTTAAAAAAAATTTGTTATTAATGATTATATATTATATTATTATTATTATATGCATACTTTTTTTATAATTTCATCTATTATTATTACTTCAAGTATATTTTCTAAATCAAATATTTTTTAATTATATGTTGATGATATATTGAAAATCTAAATTAACGAGATTTATTACACATTGAGATTTTCATTATTTGTGTATAAAATATTTTTATCAAAAATGTTACTTAAATAACCCTGCTTGAAGCAGATACTGCATTGGTTGTTACCATTTTTCGAGTTAAACATTTTATTTTTCGTTAATACCCTGTTGCTAGCTTCTCTAAGTGTTAAACTTACTGAATGTAATATTTTGTAATAATATTTGTTAGTATTTAGTTAATTAGTGTTTGTTATTTAAAAAGTAATAGCTGGAGAGTTGTTTAAAATAAGAATTCAATTACCTACTATATATTTGATTTAATAAAATTGTATTGATTATTTATTACAGAGATACCCATCATAGAAACAACTAAATTTGACAATGATCCTGCTTATATCCCTAGTTCTATATCTGCTGAACTATTGAGTTACTTCGCCAACCTTGGCCCTTGCCAGCCAACACCAAATGATTTACCCCAACATTAATTTTAAAAAAAAAAAGACTGGAATCATATGAATAGATCTTTCCACGAGTCTTATTATTACAAAAATTTGGCAAACAATAATAAATCTAGAAGACTTTGGCTATCTTATTCACCAAGTAAGGATCTTATTTTTTGTATTTCCTGTAAACTTTATGGTTTACCAAAAGCCCAAAAATCAAATTTAGCTTTGAATGGTTCAAATGATTGGTCTAATATACAAAGAATTATTAATAATCACGAACACTCACATAATCATATACAGTTAGAAATCAGTCGGGGTCTATATTTACAAAGTAATCGAATTGATCTAAATGACCAATTAATTATATGTGCTAATCGTGAAGTGGCTAATAATAGAGAAGTGGTTCGAACTGTTATTGAGGTATTGATTTTTGCTGCTCGACAAAATATATCGCTACGAGGACACAATGAAAATGTTCTATCATTAAACCGCGGAATTTTTTTAGAACTATTAAAAGTCATAGGACGTCACAGTGCCCCTGTTATGATGCATCTTGAAAAAATAAACAAAAGTAATAATAACAGATTAACATTTATGTCTTCTAAAAGTCAAGAAAAACTGTTAAGTATATTAGGTGAAATGGTTCGAGCACAAATATTGAAAGATGTGAAAAATGCTTGCCATTTTGCTGTTATAATTGATACCACTACGGATATATCAAACCAAGAACAGTTTACATTTATAGTGAGATATGTTAACAGTACTGGTGTAATAGAAGAGCGATTGTTGGCTTTAGAAACTGCAAGTGATGCTACAGAACAAGGATTATTCAATACCTTTTGTACAATAACAAGTAAATATGACATCAACTGGGAAAAACATCTGTGTGCACAATCATTCGATGGTGCAGCATCTATGCAAGGAATTTATTCAGGTCTACGAAGTTTTATTCAACATAAAAATCCTAGAGCAATTTACGTTTGGTGTTTTGCCCACATATTAAACTTAGTAGTGGTAGATACATGTGATTCATGTACTGATACTAAAAATTTTTTTGGAGATGTTCAATCATTAGTATTTTTTCTAAAAGCTCGCAAAAGAGCAGCTGTTTTTATTGAATGCCGAAAAAAAATGTATAAAGATGACAGAGTTTTGCGATTGAAAAGTTTTTCAGATACTCGATGGACCTCACATGGTAAAGTTTTAAATGTCATATTTTGTAAATATAAAGCATTGATTGATGCTTTAGAAGTCTTACAAAATTCTAGTGATAGAATTACAGCATCTAGTTCAAGGGCATTTTTAAAGACAATTTCAACTTTTAAGTTTGTATTATGTTTAATATTTTTTAAAAATATTTTCATTGTGACTACACCACTTTCTAACTACCTACAGTGTAAAACTATTGATTTCTTTGAAGCAATACAATTAGTTAATGTGGCAAAAAAAAAGTTAAGTGAAATGCGATCAGAATGCAAGTATGAAGTATTTATTAACGAAGTTAAGGAATTTGCGAATTTTAATAACGTACCAGAAAAAGACTTTAAAGAAATGAGAAAAAGGACGAGAGAGTTACTTACAGGAGAAACTCCAGATGATAATTCAAATGTTTCTTCTATGGTTCAATTTAAAATTAAGACATATTATGCTGCTCTTGATAAAATAACAATGTCATTACATGAAAGATTTAGTCAATCACAAGAAATACTAAAAGATTTGGCAATATTAAATCCTGATCGTTTAATGGCGAAAGATTCACAAAATCTGCCCAGTGATTGTTTTCAACACATTTCACTGTGGCTTGAAAACATCAATACTGACCAACTCGGGACAGAATATATTCAATTTAAAAATAATATTTATGAACTTATAAATGGATTAGAATTACCTACTGAGATTCATGACGACACTAGCAAAGTACAAAATACTGAGATTGATGAGAATGATGATTGTTCAAGTAATGACGGAAATTTGAATATCATGGATGAATATATTGATTTGAATAAAAATGTAACTATTACAACTATAATTCAATTATTGACAAAGTATGGACTTGACTCAGCCTTTCCTAATTTGCACGTTGCGTATAGAGCTCTGGCAACAATTCCAGTACCATCTGCATCAGCTGAAAGATCTTTTTCAAAGGTAGTAATTAAGTATATTGTCTTTATAAATTAGTAATACACAATAAAAAAAATTATTTAATAAATTCTAAACATGAAAGTCTAGGTGAAATTGATTAAAACCAGACTAAGATCAACAATGGGGCAAGGTAGATTAGAAAGTCTCTTACTTCTGAGTTGCGAAAGAGATATTCCAATAGATATAAATATTGTTATTGATAAATTTTCACAGTCTTCAGATCTCTTAAAAAATGCATTAACTTTTAAATAATACTACATTTGAAGTTTGTCATAAAAAATGTCTATTATTGTCATTGTTATGACTTGTTAATAAAGTTCTTAATTTATTTTTTTATTTTTTTGTATAGTTTTTATTGTGATAATATTTTTTTTTATATAGAGAATAGTATTGTATATTTGTATGTATATATGTAATGTACTTACACAATAGTTTTAATTTCAAACTCATATGCTTATTGACCACTTAAAAACTTGCCAAATATTTACTTTAAACATAATACATAGAATTTAAGAAAGTGTAATATTTTTTGTATCATAATACGAGTAAAGTTGAAAACTGAGGGGAGGAGAATTGCCCCCCATATTTGTGAGCCTTGACATTATATTCAAGTCAGAATCGGTGGGGAGGTTTACCCCCCCCCCCACCACCAAAAATTTGATCTAGGTACGTCCCTGACTAGGAGGTGGTGGTGGTTGTATATACTAAAATATGAAATTGCGTCATTTAAAATTTAAGTTCAGTCCGCCACTGGTTCTCGTCATCCATCTATTTGGATTTTTATCGATTCACTGAAAAAAGAAGAAAGCTTAAACCGTCTAAAAGTTGAACAGTATATGGCTGGCATCAAACCTCCGAAAAAGAAAAAATACAAAGATTCTGCAATTCGACTTAAAGCCATATGTGATGATTATGAAAATCGATCAATTGACATAAAAATACAATTTATTATTTTATTTATTACAACATTTTTAAATTTTAATTATTATTATTTTTTTGTGTAAACTGTACATTATAAAATTATTCGATATATAGATTATTTCTGGACGCAATTTTATCGGCTGAAATACCAGATATCTTATCATAATATCATTGTAACTAATTTTAAAATATCAATATAAAATATAAATGCGATAATGAACACTGCGACGAGCAGTTTGTAATCTGTGTTGGTTTTACGTATAATAGGTAAGTGTATTGTGTAGTACTACTCTGTAGTCTATAAAATCAATTTTTGGCAACATATTTTTGCATATAAATCCGAACCATAATTATAATATATTAGTATTATATTAATCATATTTTTGACATCGTGATATTTTTGTATTCGCGACATATTTGTGTTCGCGACATTTTAACCGCGACATTTTTATAGCGACATTTTTACAGCGACAAAATTACCGCGACATTATGACGTGTATCCTTCTCAAGCACAGTACATTAATGGAGCGGTAAACCCAATTCCACATTTTATTTACCTGTTTCATATACCTATAGAATATTATTATAATTTATTACCCAGGTATTGTGCACAACAAAAATGTGAAATTCTTAAAGGGTAGGGGGCAATTGGGTCATATATTTATACCTAACTTAATTCCAATTACTTATAACTTTGTAATGTAACTATTTCAGTAAATTTAATTTAATATAAATTAAATCAGTAATTCTTCATTAGGTAAGTATTCATTAACAATACGTATGTAACAGATTACTGACTATTGGACCCCGGATACGAACATGATGTGGTGTCATTGTCTCGTGTATGAATCTTATATTATAACAATACATTTTAAAAGCTTTTAAATTTAAAATTAAAGATTATTACGACTGATTATAATGATGTCTGTTTACCTAGGTAGCTACATAATTTTTTTTTTTTAGTGAAAATTATTTTTATTACTTATTCATGTTCAAATAATTTTTAAAAGTATTTTAAAATGTTAACCTAGGAGTATAAATATATAATACAATAATAATATGAACTTACTCGAAGACTTCGGTGTTGTGGTGAGCGTGTGGCTAGTAGTGAATGTGTGTAAAGAAACATTAAAACCTTTATTTTCCAGTAAATGGACTTGAGGACATTGACAAATAAGATGGACGCTTTCGGTGGGCGCTCCGCAATTGACTCCAAGTGTCATATGATTTGCCATACTCCCAGCATTCCAGTACATCGGCATCAGATTTGATACCCCGATTTTTTTTAGTGAAAATTACTGCGAGCGTTATTACTTATTCTGTTCAAATAATTTTTAAAAGTATTTTAAAATGTTAATACCTAGGAGTATAAATATATAATAAAATAATAATATGAACTTACTCGAAGGGACGCATGTAAAAGCCCGGAAAATAATTGTACGGACCGTAAGAATCCGGAAAGTGGTGAACCATATATTTCCGGACCTTAAAAATCCGGAAAATATAAAAACGAAAAAAACGTTACTAGCGCTCTCAAGCGGAGTATAATAAATTGCCTTAACAATAAATAGTAAATATTTCAACTGTTAAAAGCGCGGTTATTATTGATCTGTGATTATATTGTTCCGTGCTATAGTGGTATAAAAAATATATGAACGATTCATAAAATTATCAAAAGAAATTAAGAAATTAATTAAGAATGATTGCGAAAATTAAAAAAGTGCTCTGCTGTACTGTAGGTTACAAGTATAGTTTATTATTTAGTTTTAACTAGGTAGTAATTATTATTTTCCAAACAAATACAGTATTTAAAAAATAAAAAGTTCAAAACTCTCTCACTTTTTAAAACATTAAGAATTTCAGATTGTCCAACCGTTGTCGTTTTGTCTTTTCCACGACCGGTTCTAGTACATTTTCTAGCATATTCGTCAATATAAAACTTTCCCATCATTCGCTGAACATGATTTTTAGAATTAAAACCACCAACATTTCTTACAAAATATTCCTTTACATAATTTAAGCGCCTATTAATAATTTGTTTTATAGTGTTGTATGATTGAATAAAATATTCTTACCAGTTTGATTTTAAAAGAAGAATCATTTAAAACCCTTTTCTTACCCAAATTTTCAGTTTTACATAAAAAAAAATAATTGTGCATTTTTTAAATTAATTTTAGTTATGTGAATACATATTTAAAAAATTTTAAATATGATATTTTATTTTTCCGAGTTTTCCGACATGTTGCTTATAAGCAACAATGGTCATTACTGGACTGTAATTATGAATTTTCCTAATAATAAAAAAAAATACAAATATAGATATATTAAAATAACTGTATTATAATTGATAATAAACAAAACAAAAAACTTAATACTTTTATGGTTAAAAAATGAATAAAAATTAAATTTAAAAAAAACATAATACTGTTCATTTATATCCACCATTTCAGGCCAGTGATGATATCCGTCCAATCTGATGTCAGCTACTGGTGTTGGTGTACAATTAGCTTTTTTTTTCTTTGGTAGTTCAGTTGGCGAATTTACCGTTTCCGTGGATGGTCGTCCTCTTTTGCGAGTCGCTGCAGTTACTTCACATAAAGCAGCAGCAATATTAGTTTGAAACTCTAGTAAACTCATTTTTAATTTTTCTTTTCTTTGTTTTAAATGACGTCGATAAAGAAGCCAGCCATTTACAATACAAACTCCAATCACCCAAAAAATTATTCGCATGTACCATTTATTTGATCTTATATCAATTCTATACAGTTCCAACAACATATCAGCCAAGGTCTACTCCACCCATAAATTTATTATATTCCTCCACAACATGAGGTCTTTGTACTTCAATAAATTTTTTGTCAGACATGCTCCAGCGCTTAAAAGTCCCAAGAGGTTCAACACTCGTATACGTAGATAAAAAATTGATTGACTTCCGATCAAACCAACGAACTAATGATAATATATTATTTTCCGTTTCAACTTTGGAATCATATGATCCTCGTCCTTTTTTTTTAAATTCTTTTTCCAATTGCAGTGGACACTTTCCCATCCTATCTTGTCTTACTGTACCGATACTAAATATTTGTCTTTCTTTTAGAGTGACAGAAAGTTGAAGTGACGAAAACCAATTATCAAAATATACTTTGAAATTTTTTCCCTCCGGTAATTCGCTTGTAAGTGCCATAACTATGTCTCCAGAAAACCCCAGTCCAGTTTCTGGGCAGGTACCTTTTCCTTGATATATTTCAAAGTCATACATTAGCCCCGGCTCTAGTAAAAACTTTAAATCCCCATTTGTGCGGCTTGTTACGAACATATTGTTTCAAATGAGAACGTCCTTTGAAAGCAATCATTTGCTCATCAACACTGTGTCTTTCTTCCGGTGGTATGTCATGCATATTAATTTGTAAAATATTTAGTAATGGTCGAATTTTATGTAATTTGTCATAATTAACACTACCTGGACCCTTTGCAGTAGTATTATCTTCTACATGGAAATAACGACTTATAGTGGAAAATCTATTTCTACTCATTACATCAGCTAATTTGTTATACCGACAGTTATTAGACTAATACAATCTAGTGGCTGTCATTTGCACCACACCCATAAGAACTAAAATCCCAACGTATTGTTGAATTTCGTAATATGAAATGTTGGGAGTAGATGCATTTTTTTGTATAGCATATTTGTTAGTTTCCATATGTATTAGTTCAAACATTTCGTTGGAAAAAAAAAAATTAAAATACTGTAATGGTGTATATTCCTCAGTAGGTGGGTTGGGTAAACAACTTTGCCAATCAACATCGGGAGTAACAAAATCTTTTTTTTCAAAATTCCAATTACGAATTACCTTCTTTGGTTTAGACTGAGTTGAGCAGCATGGTTTCTCATCGAGCAAATTTTGATTTGTTTCGCTATCTTCAACTTCAGAACTTTCAAAAACATCCTCAAATATCTGATCCTAAAAAGTGAATAGTGAATAATATTATATTATACTATATTATATAGTTTATATAATTTATATAATATTAAATATATAATATAATTATATAATAATAAATATTATTATATTATAAATAGTGAATGATAAAAAAATAAAATCCATATTATAAGTAGGTATTTTTAGTTTTACTTTTCTTCATATATGAACATTATAATAATATGTATAATGGTATATTTATATATTTATATAATGTATATAGGTAATATATAATTTATAGTGAATTTATAATAGGTAATATAATATGAAATACAAATATAAATATAATATAAAATACAAATTAAACTAACCGTTCCATCAAAGATATTTTCTAAAAATTCGTTATTTTCCAATTCATCAGTATTATCTTCAAGTAACTGTTCCAGATCTTCGTCATCAGATAACTCGTAGTAAGAAATTTCTGTATCTATTTCTTCTAACCAGTTTTGAATTTGGTGCTTAGCCATTATGTACGATGTATAGAAATGTATTAAATTTTTTTTAAATAACGAAAGAGAAAATAAACTATTAGGTAGGTAATTATTATTCAATTTTGATAAAAAGAATCGTAAATAATAATAATTATGTACCAGAAAAAGACGGTAACGTTTTTTTATTATAAATGACCATTGTTGCTTAGAAGCAACAAACTAATATGCATGCATAGATCCTATATCAGTAAAATAAAAATACTTTTTTTTTTTATAATGGGTCTTGAAATGTTGTTTTATCGATAACATTTTGAATAAATATATATTTAGTTAGTTTTCATCTATTTTTAGCCATTAAAAAGTTGATAAAGTGGTTCAATAATATTACGAAAAAAAAATCGGTTATAAATCGATTTTTTTCAACAAATCACGCCACCTATTATCTAAATATAAAAAAGAAGTTCTAAAATCATACTAAATAGTCTAAATACCACTAGATAGTGCTAGTATCAATATATATAATGTTAAAATCATATTGCTTATAAGCAACACTGGGTATGAAAAGGTATCAAATGTTCTACGTCTAAATACATAGAATTATTGTTCAGAGGAAATTTTGATAAGAAATCGGAATCAAAATGCACCATCGATCTATTGCTGTTATTAGTATTTCCTTTGATATTTAATTCTAAGCCATTGACTTTGTTTAGTAACCGATCTTGTATTAGTTTCATAATAGATTGTTCTTTCATAATAAAGTTATTTTGATTCTCAATACTTTTTAATAGGTATGTCCATTAGTGTCCTTTTGTTTGCACCATTTAATGATTTTAATAATAATTAAAATAAAAACCATATGAATAAGTAGGTAAACATAATACATCTTTAAGTCGATCATTTTGTTTAAAATATTACTTGAAATGGAACATTTTGCTATAAATTATTATCCAGTTCAGAATTACACAATGTGTCATACATATATGTAGAAGCAGACAGCAGTGTTAGGGTTGTGTGATGATGATTCCTACATATTAATTTAATTGCATTATTTTTAAAAAGAATAAAATATAATACTTATTTAATTAATTTAACCATATTGATGAGACTTTGACTATACCAATATTTAGCACGCCACTCGCATGAATTTGCACGACAATTTTTTATGGGTAAAAAACCGTTTTAGTGTTTTTACCGTTGCGCCAGCCCGGCCCATTATAGAAATTTTGCGAATTTCGTTGTTCTCACTGTGCCAATATTTATAATTCACCATTCGCATGAATTCGCAAGACTGTCGTCAGAATTCACACGACCATTAAATGTTGCAATGCTCTCCCCCTAATCGATGATTAATATATACAGGTTAGGTCCTCCAATGTATTCCCATCAATAAATTGTCTTAAGGTACGTTTTACTTGCAGCGTGTCTCTGGTCTAATGCGTTTCTATGTGTTCGTTTTCCTATGTGCGTTCGACGCGGCGTAGGGGCGCGATCGACGCGGCGGTTGGCGTCAACACCGGTCGGGACCAGTGCATCGCGTCAACCGCCAGCGGCAAGATGTCAAAAAAGTTTATATTTTCCTCTGAGGAGGACGAAATTTTGATAGATTTTGTTCAAAAAAACAAAGTTTTATACGATTGTTCTCATCCCAAAAATAAGGATATATTTTTCAAAGATACACTCTGGAAAAGTCTATCAGAAGAGCTTAATAGAACTGGTAAGTAATATATTTAAATAAATAATATTAATATATTAAAAAAAAAATAATAATAATATATAAATGATATAATTATAGAATATTATAATATTATATTGATAAATTAGTTCTTTTGGGGAACCATTATTTTAATTTAATAGAATTAAATTAAAAATGACTATTTTGCTATCAATCATAATTTCAAAATAATATTTAAAAAATATTTAAATTTTATAGTTGAAGATATAAAGAAGAGATGGAAAAACATCCATGACACTTTCATGAAATTAAGAAAAAAATTACCAACGGGATCTGCCAGTTTAGAAAGAAATAAATGGCCCTTAATGCCCTACTTATTATTTTTAAACACGGTTGAATATGAGAGAAAGTATGTATTATAATAATTTTACCTACTACAAATTTAAAATTATAATATTTAATTTATAATATACTTATTTATTTCAAAAAATTATAATTTTAGTTCTATTACAAATATTGCACCACCTGCAGAAGTTGAATAACCTAATTCATCAAATGCCCTAGAAAATATTGATGATTCGTTTAATGATCAAAATGAGAAAACATCTGAGATCACAAACAGGGAAAAGGAAGATCATATTTTATCTGAGTCATCATCAGCACTACCTGAAGGTAAAAAACGATCTAGAAATGATAAGATGTCGATGATAATGGCTAAAAGATCGAAAGAGAGAAATGAACTTTTCTCAAAAATCGAAGCGCAAAATAACTTATTAGTATCACAAATAAGCCAAGAGGAGGATGATGTTGATATTTTTTTTAAAAGCATTGCTATGACTATTAAAAAATTACCAAGACAAGCTATAAACGAAGCAAAAATCAAAACACTGACATTGGTAAATCAGTTGGAAAACAATTACTTGGTTAAACCTAATAATGCACAGCCTCAAAATGCTTCGTTTTATAGACCAACTGCAGATCATATTAATTCTTCGCCTATAAATACGTATACATCACAGTCTTCATCATTGTCTGGATCGTATGAAGTCCCTAGTAATTCTCGCGGATTTGTGCCGATCAACTATGAAAGCGATGATTATTAACTTTTGTTGTTTTTATAATATATTTTATAAATATTTTTTTAAAGCCTTAAGGTATAGGGTTATAAAAAGGTACTATGATTTTTTTGTATTAATTAATTTATTTTGTATTTATTCTTTGAAACTAATTTTTCATTTAAAATAAAATTGATTTCTGAAAATATTTTCTTGTATTTATCTTGTATTATAATAAAATATAAAATATTTTATATTAATAAACGGCTGTTGTATACGACACGTTCTAATATTATTCTATAGCAGTAAATAAGATACTAATTAACTGACAACATTACAACAGTTCACAAACATTTTAAATATAACATGGTGCACAAATTGAGAGGAAATTTAAAACTAAAATAAACATGGTTATTTATAAAATATTATTGTACTTATTAATTATAAACATAATAATAATAATATAAATAATGAAAAATATTTACAAATTATATAAATATAAATTACACAAATATAATTATTTATAGTAAAGTATATTCCTATAATCATAAAATTAGATTTTAATTAATTTCATAAAATGGATTTCACATACTATTTTGCCATGGTACTGCTCCTTCATTTGAAAAATATTCTTTAAAAGCATCACGTACTATAATGCCTTCTGCATTTGTAAATCCGCTTTCATTTAAAAATGGTACCATGTTTTCATTTGGAGTTGAGTTTTCTGGATCAAATTGATAGTAAGCTCTGCCAGTATTTTCCAAATATGCTTCCCGAAGCATATTATGTAAGCAACAGGTTACAATGATCAAGTCATCGCAAGTTTTTGGAGATAAGTTAATTGGCTGATAATATACTCTAAACACTTGACTCAGAAGTCCAAAAGCATTTTCGGTTACTCGCCTAGCTCGACTTAACCGATAATTAAAAATAGCTTTTTGAGCATCAGCCTTTGCAGCCTTTTGAGAGTTAACTGGATTATTGCCGTAGCAAAAGGAGGATTTCCTATAGTGAAATATGATCTGGTCACCTCGGTTTCAAGACTTGTAAAAGACTTATATATTCCTAACAATTTCAAAAATGGTAGGCCAGGTAAAAAATGGATGCAATTATTTTTAAAACGTCATCCAGAAGTGGCAGAAAGAACCGTCGAAAAACTCACTAAATCTCGAGCCTTAGTTTCTGAAATGAATATACGTGGTTGGTTTTTACAAATTGAACAATATTTTAAACAGGAAAACGTTTTAGATATTTTAAAAAATCCCCACCGTGTATTTAACTGCGATGAGAGTAGATTTATGTTATACCCTGATGGACAAAAAGTTTTATGTATGAAAGGTGAAAAAAATGTGTATGAAATATGTGACAACAATGAAAAAACATCTATTACTGTGCTCATTATGGTATCAGCTGCTGCTGATATGGGTCCTCCTATGATTGTATTTCCTGGTAAAAGATTGCCATCTGGAATTGCTCAGACAGTCTGTGGAGACTGGACTATAGCTAAATCCGATAAGGGATGGATAACTGGAGAAGTTTTTTATGAATATATTGTCAATTATTTCCACCCATGGCTACTTAAAAATAAAATAACTCTCCCAGTTGCATTATTTTTAGATGGTCATGTATCTCACCTAACATATCATTTAAGTAAATTTTGCTCAGAAAATGGAATTTTTATTCTAGCATTATACCCAAATGCAACCCATATATTTCAACCCCTTGATGTGAGTGTCTTTATTTTTATATTTTAATAAATGTTTACCATTAGGCTGATAATCCCTAGCCTGAATAATTTGATGATCATTATTAATATTAGAACAAATTTCTTTCATACATACATCACAATTTTTGAAGAAGATGGTATTCAATTTTTTTACAATGAATCCTGCAATATAATTTTTAGTTTGAGTTTCTAACAATGTTAGGTCGGAAGCACAGCTAGGATTTTTTTCTTTGGGTAAATCAGCAACACGTTGTCTATCAAATTCTGGTTCATCAGTATCCAGCTTGTTATTAAATGTGGCAAATAACGTTTGATACGAAACCAAACAGGCCTCTGAAAAATCATCTTCACAGTTGCTGCCAGGGGAATGTGTCGACATAATATTATTCAACAGCAAAGTTTTATAAGCTGATGAAAACATTTCACAGGTGGGATTATTATTGCGATACCCTAAAGCTCGCAACGCACCAAAAAAGTTCTCCAATGAGTCTTGGTTAAAGTGTCTCAGAAGCAAAACTTGTATCCCTTTGTCACTCAACACTTGAAATATATTTTGGAAACCTAAAAAAAATAGTTAATTGTTTTAATATGCTACTTTGAAATAACATATTTTTAACTGCTTACTTTTTATTGTTTTAATCCAATTTTTCAAAGTTGGTGGCTGTGGAGTGGATGGCTTTCCAGTAGAAGGACTCAAAAAACGCATGGTACTTAAAATTTTTAAAGAATCTTTCCACAGTTGATGATGAGGAGAATTCTTTTTTAATCCTGCTCGATAAATTTTTCCATCTACTACTTTATCGTAATTACTATTGACAGAGTCAAATAATTTGTCGAAAAAAAGACAAAATTTAGCTGTGTCACCTGCTGTTTCTCCAATAAGATTTTTTGCTAAAAAATAATTTAATAAAATAAATATTTAGTACTAGGTAAATAAATAAATTTTCATTTTACTTACATGCCAGAAATGCCATAATGGATGAAACTATTTGACTCAATACTTGAGCAGCATTCCTTACTTTCATTTTTCTAATTTCATTAGGCACAACGTGTTCTTTAGTTAACCTGGGAAGCATTTTCACGTCTGGTATACTACTGTCCAATTCATAAAGGTTCATGATATCCCGCCAACTAGCTACTTTTTTACCGTCCATATCAAATGAAACATTTTTGGTTAGTAAGTTATTTCTAATTCCTTTTAGCAGGTGAGGTGGATCAAACAAATGAAAAATTTTGATTAGTTCAGTGCTGTTGCCAAATTTGTATTCCACTTCATAGAAATCGCCATTGTATTCTTTATTATTTTTCCAGTAATATGCCTTTGTATCATTTATTAAGATGTTTATAGCAGCTGAGTTAGTTGCACCTTGGTCACATATCGTTGATATAACTTTAAGGCCGGTAGATTGCACAGCTTTGATAACTTCCCGTATTTGATGTGCCAAATCATGTCTGTTAGTCGTGCTTTTGCAAAAAGAGTAACATATGGGCTGTTTGAAATTTTTTACAATTCCTCTTATCATGAATACTAGGCTGTGATCAGCAAATTGTTGAGTACGACCTGAGTTATTTTCTTCAAAACCATATATTGTCCCCTCGTTACTATTGTACTGCAAACCAGCATTAAGACTTATTTCATCAAATAATATACTGCAAAATCTATATTTCGGTTTTAAATTTTTGACGTTTTCTTTAAGCACTTTAATTAATGTAGGGTCTATACCAGTGTTGATGGGTATTAATGCCAACATATTACTTAAAGTTTTTCTACATGGAAGTACAAACATCTTTGACACAATCTATATGATTTAGGGCTTTGTTTGTACAACGATAAAGACATTAACTTTTCATTGAGGGTGAAACGTCGTTTTTTAGGTTTCATTTTTGATTCACGAAATTGTAATTTTGTAAAAATGTGTGCTGCAGTAGTCATTTGTTGGGTTGTTTGGCAATGAAGGTGATTGCTAGCAGCTTTAAGTCTTTGCTTGAAAGTTTTACATTTTTTATGCTCGCGTCGTAATTGCTTCTGTAGAAGCAAAGCATTGGCATACAGTGATTTACACTTTGGTGTTAGCTTATTTGCTCGATTTATTCCCATTTTATGTAATATACCTAATATATAAATAAATTGTTATTTGCTATATCAAATAATTAGATAATTAAGATAATAAGTCAAAGGTGGGCAAGTTAATGTATTTCTTAAGCTCAGTTAATTTAAGTTAATATTTTTGAAATAAAACAAAATAGACTGAAATATTGAAATGTGATAAAATTAAACACAAAATAAATTTACTTACTTACTTCTAAAAATGAAAAATTCATACTTTAATATATTAAATAAGTAAATAGACAAGTTAATGAAAATCCAAAAGTAACTAGTTAAGTTAAAAAGTGAAAATTAAATTAACTTTTTAACTCGTTAATGCCCAGCCTTGGATAATGTAAATTAAATTAACCCTACAACGCCTTAAGCAAAATATTAAGCAGTGAAGCTATAAAAATATGGTCAGCGCTTTAGGGTTAAACTTAAGCAATAATATAGATAGAAAATAAAAATTATAATATTAACCAGAGCTTGGTGCTTTTGTTTTACTGCCAGCAATATTGGAATCAATAGAAGGTCTACTTTCATGCGCATCAACTATACATAATGAAGCATAATGAAGCAAATAATTCATAGATAACAGCTTTTAGAAAAAATTAGTAGGTACTTACAAATTAACTCATAAGAATGAGATTTACTGATGGCACTTGATGTATGGTCTAACAAAAAAAAAACAACAACATTCAAATAAGTACAAACTATTCTATAATATAGCCTATTATTATAACACTTACCCATAGTTTGTGTTTCTGATTCATCTAACAAACCTATTCCAGATAAATTGAAATCAACATTAGATACAGAAGGAGACTTCTCAATGTTTGGTGAAATATTACAAGTGGCTAAAAAATTTAAAAATTAAAACTTTTTGTACATAATTGTTTTTATAGCATAAATGCATAGGTAATTAATTTTAAAAACTTACTTGTTGACTCAACAGTTAGGGCACACTGTTCACCATTTAAACTTGGTGAAGCAACATTGACATCAGCTATTAACAAATAATATATATTAGTAAATAATAGTGGAATATTAGTATAGAACATATTTATAACAAACTTGGAACTATTTCAAACATATTCAAGTGCGGCAGGACATTGCGCTTCAAAGTTTTTGTGCCAGGGCTTATGTCATCAACATTAAAATGCAATGAACATATGCGAAACTTCTCATAAATAACACGAGGATCTATATTTTCAAACCGTTCTGATCCTAATAGCATTATCCATTTTTGGAACATTTCCAAAAAGGTTCTAGGATTTGGGAATCGGTGAGAGCTTACTGCACCTAAAAAGTTTACATAAACAATTTTAAATCATATGTACCTATAGCTTTTTCTTTAAAAATTAAGTAACAATAAAACCAAACTAAGGGAATGATATGTATTAAAAAAAAACTAAAATACATATGGAAAATCTGTTACACAATATTAATATGGCAAAATTGAATGAGGTATACTATAGAATATAATATAACATTGAAGTAAGTTTTCTCAAAACATGGTTTTTTGAGTTGAAAAACTATAATGTTCTGATAGTGCGAAATATTGTACCTACACATTTATTTTATTTACTAGATACTAAAAGTTACATAATATTTATAATGAATTACCTTTTGACGTACAACCAATTACAGAACATTTGTATGCTGCACGGCCCATATTCAAGGTTTTCGCTGCTATTGAAAATTGTACATAAATTCAACTATAAAAGCGTAGGTAAACAATATCAAAAATCTGATAGGTACTCGAAAGCAGACAACCAGATAAGTATAGGTAATAGGTACCGCTCGAAAGTCGAAATCTATATTTTTCTATGGTCGAAATATTAGGTAAATTCTTAATTCACAGATCACATATGACATGTAGAAAAACGAAAGAAATTACAAAAGTACATAACGATTAACGGCCATATTGCTAACAATCTGTTCTGTGACCGTCCATGTGGCATGTGCGTGCTGATAGCGAGACAATAGCGACCCTTACGGCTGGTGAATGAACTAATTTCAATGTCCGTAACCGGCCTATAGAGTTGCCACAGCCTGGTCGGTGCGTCGGTCGTTGTCAGTACGGGTATCTCGCAGTTGACCAGGCAGGTGTATCGTGGTAGACCAGGCAGGTGAAGAGCCGTGAGAAAAGTGATTTGTGTTGAGCGGAGACCCGGCGACAGCGGTGGTCTGTTGCCGGCGGCGGAGCAGGTCAGTGTCGTCGTTTTGTGGGATGATACAGTATTGCCTGCGGGCCGTACCGGCGGACGCGACGAAAGCGCTGGAGGTGACGGGCGGCGGGCAACCGCGGCACGTCGACGACGAACACTGCATGATGAAGGGGGGAACGGGGAACATTTATTGCATAACACTGCGGTCATTTCTGCATTAGCGCGCGATAATCATAACAATATATAAATATGTTTATGCTGGTATGCTGGTATTATGGTATGTTTATTAATGGTAATATGGGTACAGGTATGTTTATGATATTAATAATATTAATGCAAAAAATGTTGTGACGTTACAAACTCTTCGATGACCTCGTCAATATCCACATTATTAGTTTTATGTTGTTCAACAAATAACAACATCAGTGAATCCAATCTTTTTTGGGTCATTGTTGTTCGAAGTTTACTTTTAACAATTGTCATTTTTGAGAAGCAGTGTTCACAACTGCAATTTGTAACAGGTAGGTAGGTATTGTTATAAATAACTGTAAAGCTTTAGAAAAGTTAGAAAAAATTTCACTTTTGTTAGAATCTTGTAGCCAATCTAACCATTCATGTATTGTTTTAACTGAATTACCACCATTTGGTATATCCGTCATATTTTTTAATAATATTTTTTCTGTGCACAAATCATCTTCACATACACCAAATTGTTCTTTTATACATTTATATGATACATTTTCACCAGTATTCAATTTCACCATATTTCCAATTGAATTGATGATTTGTAATGATTCCTGATTAAACCTAGAATCAATGCCATTTATCAGTTTATCTAATGTTGTGTTCGATACGGTAACTTTCATTTCATCTGATTTTGTTTCAAAAAAATGTTGATTTTGAGATGTATCAATTTTTGTTGACACATTTTATTTTCACATCTGATGTATGTATTTCATACTCTTCACACATGTCTAAACAGTTTTGGTAAATATCTTCAAAACTATTAGAATTATTTCTCATTGAAGCCAATGAGGATTTTAATGAATTAAGTACATCAACAGCAGTCAACAACTCTAGGTTATTTGATTGCAACAGTTTACTAATTTTTAGGATCATTTGCAAGATTGGTTGCATCATAACAAGTCCAAAAATAAATTCAAATGACTTCATTTGAGAAAAAAGCCTGTACCTTTAGATCTCATTTCTGGAACATTGGATTTTTCACAAATTTCTTCAATAGGAGTTAAAATAGATGCATAATGGTTTAATTTAATTTAATAGTAAGATTATCACAATTCACAAAAAAAAATTTAACTGTTAACTACACTAAACACAAATAAATAATGCGAGGTATCATACAAAATTACAGCACTAAGTTTAAAAATATATTTTTAATAATTCAATATCAGTAGGTAGGTACTTACATGTAAAAAATTAGTTAGATACTTAATCTAAGCAACATAGATATTAGATATCACAATAAATTAGTTGTATAAAAAGAAACATACTGAATTATAAAACTAAAAATTATATATATTTCTAATAATAATAAAATACATCGAAACAAAAATAATTTGTAGTCTTAAGTTATTGTATTCATACCAGTTCCTTCTGACATTTCTTATGCGATTCCAACAGTATCACTTGTACATGGTGGCGTTAGATGATTTTGATTCGTTTTTAATATTTCTAATAATAATTAAATACATTGAAACAAAAATAATTTGTAGTCTTAAATTATTGTATTCATACCAGTTCCTTCTGACATTTCTTGTGCGATTCCAACCATATCACTTGTACATGGTGGCATTGGATGGTTTTGATCAATGTCATCTAAATGTGGTATAAAAGAGAATTTAATTTTGAATAATAATATTAATACTTAATAGTTAAGAATAGATCATTGCATAATATGTAGATATAAATATTGATATAAATATAAAGTACCGACTACTTAATTTAAACTTACCAGTTTTAGGTTTCGGCTTAAAGAAATCATGTAAGGATTTTAACTTATTCGTACTCTTATTACTCATAATAATAAAACTTTATAGTTATAACTTATGAATAATTATAATTTATATTATGATGACAACCAAAAAAAAAAAAAACGCGGAGTGTGGTTGAAATGTCAGGTGCAGCACAGGCTGCATTGGCTGCACCCGTGGGACCGCCATTGAACTAGGTATATAAGTTTAGTGTCTTAATTAAAACAAAATTCCATTAATATAATGTTTAAATATAATATTTATAATTTTAAATATCAATTAAACAAATAGTATATAAAAAAAATCTAATTTTAAAATATACATAACAAATTATTTTAAAATAAATCAGCTGACAGTGCTTAATTTGTAAGTTGTTACTTGTTCTTATTTGATTTCCAGCATACTAGCATTTCAAATGTCTTGTCACTAAGACGATTTCTTCTAGGAGTTAAAACTTAAATGGCTCCACTGAACAGTCTTTCCACAGGGGCTGATGATGGAATAGTAGTGTTGAATTTAAGAAAAACTTGCTTTACAATAGGATAGTTTTCCAACATACAGAGGTCTTTTTTTTTAGAATTAAAAAAATTCAATGCTTGGACACGGGAAGCATTAGTAGATCTAAAATTATTTTGATTCAGTGGTCCATCGGAGAAAGATGTGGAGTGGTCATTATTTTCTTGTAAACATGAGTAAAATTCGCCATCACTCAATTCACTATCGCTTTCAGAAATTGCTTCAGTTGGATTTTGAATAGAATACATAATATGATAACATTCTTGCGCGTCTAGGCGCGGTATATCTCGGCCATGCTCGCGTCTATCCGAATATTGTCGGTCCGATGTGTCCGCGCCAAAGTAAACGAACCGCCTACCATAGGAGAATATTCCCATAATATTGTTAGACAATTAACGATAAGGACGATACGGAGAAATATATTGCTTACGTGCTATTTTTAGCCAATAGGTCGTATCAAAAAGCACTATATCTCAATAGTATAATATTATACTATATATTATATATATATATATATCATGTACACTGCGGTGAACTGCAATTATACTGGTAAACCCGCATGAGTTCTATAATAACGTTTTATTGGGTAAATCTTTATTATACAATCTTTAATCTTACATTAATGATTAATATTAAGTATTGTTGACCGTCAACTTTGAAGACGTGAAGTACTTATTCGAGTGTCTGTTGTGTTATTGCGTTAAGCAATTTACGATTTACTTGTTGGTTGTTAATATTTATTAAGATACTTTAAAATGTTCAGTTTATTTAAAAAACATACAAATGGATGACATACTTGGATGACCCAAATGTGTCTTGTTCGTCGGGTACGTCAAAAAATGACATAGACACATAGGTGTTAATGATTTGGGAACTCTAAGTACTGGTCCTCGTCGTCCAGTTCTAGTAGTAAGTATCGATTAAATTTTAACCTAACTAAGTCGAAACACTAAATTCTAAACATATATTTATGTGCTATTTAGTCATATTAAAAAAGTCAATTTGGAAAACAATTAAGATCTTTTCGTAGCCAATGGTTTAATGACTTTGAGTGGTTAGAATATAGCATTGAGCGAAATGCTGCATTTTGTTATGTATGTCGGATTTTTAGTACAGGAAACTGTACCCAGGATGTACGGACTCATTCCGGATTTGATAATTGGCAAAAAGTAATATTATAAATAATTTACCAATGCAACTATTGTTATTAATATTAGCTTGGTCTATTATAAATATTTAATATATTTTTTTTCAGTTTGGTACAAAAGTAAATGGTCAAGTATAGGATCTGTAATAACTCAAATATCATCTTTCCATAAAGAAGAAGTGACAAAAAAAAAGTAAATATATGTCTTACTTAATTGAAATTGTATTGTATTTAGCCAAGCAAGGTATTTCATACAGGGGGCATGATGAAAAATGTGATTCTTTAAATCAAGGAAAAATTGTATAAAAAATTAAAAAATAATGATTTGTTCTGTGTAATTGATAACAATTAACGATGTATATTGTCTTAGGTAATTTTAAAGAATTGTGCAATATTGTTTTTTCAAAATTTATACCAGATTTTGAAAATTTTTATAATAAAAAATTAGTCAAACAAGTTGGAAAGTACACGAAGAAATTTTAGGAATCTGTGCAGATCTTGTTAGACAGACAATTATTGACAATACAGTTAAGACTGGACATTTTGCTTTAATGGTGGATGAAACCAGGTACAATAGTTTTTAATTTACTCATCTAAACAATCAGTATCATAATAATAATATTTTAGTTGTGTTCCGTATGTTAGTAGCTATTTTTGTTGTAATTGGTACTATATTTTTAACTTTATAGAAGCCATAAACAAGAGCAGTTATCTGTGTGTATTCGGTATGCAGTCGGTCTAGAATCTCATGAAAGGTTTTTACAGTTTGTTGATGTTTCCAGTGGACAAGACGCCAATAGTATTGTTGCTGCTATTTATCAATGATTTGAAAATTTGAATATTAGTATGAACTCATTGCATATAGTAGCACAATCATATGTTGGTGCTAGTGTGATGTCGGGTTGTCTCGGAGGTGTACAGGCCAAAATAAAAAAAAAAATATCCAAATGCAATTTACACACATTGTATGGCACACAGGTTTAATTTAGCTGTAGTAGATATGTGTAAAGGAGTTAAGGTATACAATGTTAGAATGTTCAATTTTTAATAAATACTAATTATAACAAATTTAATTTATTTTAGTGTACCCGAAATGTATTTAATACACTGGAGATGATGTATGTTCATTTTTCACGACCATCGAACTGTTCTAAGCTAATTTCAATACAGTCTAAATTAGAGTTAAGAAAAGACAATGTACTTACATATAAGTATTGCATTCACATATTTAGCACCCCCTGTTTTAGAGGTCTAGTTGCGCCTATGTGTAGCATTAAACTCAGTACGCCATGGACAAAAAAAACAGATAGTTATGTTAAGGTAAGACTTTGTTTAGAGTTAAATTAATAACAGCATTATTTTTGTCTAGCTGTTTGTACACCAGACTGTATAGAGTACAGACCTTTGGGAAAAGTGGGCCAGTAGTGTATTAGGATACTTTTAACTAGAGTTAAAAAATGTGTTAAGTAATATTTTTTTAGTTTTTTTAATATTGAACACATTTCCCATAAAATAGGTAACAATTAAATATATACTTTAGGTATTAAATATCACACCAAATACTTCTATTAAATATTTATATTAAAGCTGTAACGCCTGTAACTATTAAATTAAAACCCTATTTTGTGCAACAACATTAATAAAATTGAATTTTATTAAATATGTATCCTCTATCATTCACTAATAAAGTAAAAGAGGAAAATAAATTTAACCCTATAGGCTATAAGCCCATATTGTAATTCAATTTATGTTACTGTCTAGTTATATACTTACACATTAAATGTGTATTATAATTTGTAAACCATGTTTTAGCATTATTTTATTACTTACCTTTTTTAAGTACAAGGGGTTATATGAGATGTAAAACAAATTAGGAATAGCACAACTTTATATTATTTTTAGAGTTCTTCTACTATTTTATCCCAATTTAACCACAGAAGTGTAACTTGGTACCCGCCGTTTTTCCCGAATCGAAATTCCCGAATGGTATTTGGCCCGAAAATCCAAAAACTCGAAACCTTTTTTCCCAAACGCGTTTTTCCCGACGGTTATTGTTCCCGAAATAAAAAATTTCAAAATTTAATTAATACCATATTGCCGCGGCCCGCGGGCGACATATGTGGTGATAAAGATAATATTTATGAAAAAGTACAGGTATCTTGCCTTTATCGCACTTCATCGCCATTATATGGACATTCAACTGATTTGTATTTTAATTCGTAAATTATCACATAAATTATCGTTACTATTCTAGGGTTAACACATTAAATATTTTAAAATTGTAACTTATTAAGTTAAAAGTTAGTTAACAAAAAAGTAACATTTTAACAAGATTTTAATTGCCAGCCTTGATAATTCTTAGGTGTGTCCCACTATTTTCACACAAGTTTTCACGATTCTGGGAACATGCAAACAACATGATGTTCATGACGCAGTCGCTGTGCCATTTGTCTATGCACTGTTGTCGTCAAAGGAAACTGTTCAGTATACTGCTGTGCTCAGAGCAGTACAATCTTCTTTTAACGAACTCAGGATTGTTGGTGAACCGTCTAAGATCATGACTGACTTTGAAAAAGCCATAATCAACGCATGTGAAGAAGTGTATCCAAATACTCCTCTTAGTTGTTGTTTTTTTCATTTCGGCCAATCAATTTATCGACAAATTCAGTCTGCTGGTCTTCAAGCCGCATACAATGATCCCGACGATCGTTCATTGAAAGTTTACACTCATATGATGCTAGCGTTGGCATTCGTACCTTTGGCTGAAGTTCCTCGCATTTTCTCGCTCTTGGAAAATGATGCGCCTGAAGATCTATTACCAATTTTTGAATATTTTGAAAAAAATGATGTTCTTGGTGTAATAGCTCGAGGAAGAAAACGAGGGTATCTTCCACGGTATCCACCAGAAATTTGGAATCAACACCAAGCAGCTCTGACTGGTTCACATAAAACAAACAATGTAAGTGAGGGGTGGCACAATCGCTTCCAGCTTGTTATTGGAAAACATCATCCCGACCTTTATTCTGCTCTCAGTGATTTCCAAAAAGTACAAGCCGATGTAGAGATAATGATCTCGGAACTGAGTCTAGGACGAAAAGTTAGATCTCAGCCAAAAAGAAAATGTCGGGATTTTCAAACACGAATTATGTCCATTACTGCTGATTTTAATACATACCAGGACCTACAACTTTTGAGGACGATTGCGCATAATATTGTTTTGTAAGTAATAATTATTAATATTGTTTATTTTATTTTTTATATGTTTTTATTTTTACTATACAACATAGGCGGATTGGCCGCTTTATACTTACTTATTATAAAATATGATCGATTTTTAAATATTTAATTATCACACTATCACTATATGTTTTAAATTATTATTACTTTTATTTTTTATATGTAATTATTTTTACTATACAACATAGGCGGATTGGCCACTTTATACTTACTTATTATAAAATATAAATTATAATATTATTATTCGATTCGGGTAAAAAGATTTAGGGTATACTGACTTTCGGAAAAAATACCATACGGGAAAAAGTTTATTCGGGAATTTAGATTCGGGAAAAAAGGTTTCGGGTTTTTGGATTTTCGGGCAAAATACCATTCGGGAAAAAGTTCATTCGGGAATTTTGATTCGGGAAAAATACCGGTAACCGCAAAATCAATTAATGATATAACATTATATGCCTTCACTCTTGATAGAACTATATCCTTGAAAATCCTAACAGTTATTTTAGAAAAGTTATTTGTTTGGTGTCCATTGATAGTTGCATCCCTCTAAGCAAGACACTATTTTGATCGAAATTCCCAGTATAAGCTAATATATTTATTCCAATTTTCATAGTTTGAATTTATTGTGTTTAAATATGCTTGTTCCGCTTTTTCAATAGTATCAGCATACAAGGTCTTTTGGAAAGTCTGCATAAGATTTTTTCTACTTTCTTTTGGTATACTATTTTTAGCTTCCCATAACCAGCGCCAAACTGCTTGAAGTACATGGAATATGCACAAAAAATGTCTGCTATCTATTTGGCCAACTATTATGAAGAGCATTAATTTCTGCAGAAGAATTATCTGTCATAAAAATTTGAGGATATCCACAAGTACCAAAACTTTTATTTTTTGGAAGAGCTTCCTTTAATAAACTAAAGCCAGCATTATATGCATCATAGCTTTGACCTATAAAAAATCAATAATTTTTAAACTGAATAGGTTAGTATTCATTGAGGCTATACAAATATGTTTAAAAATGTAGTTAGATATTTCATTAATATAATTTGTATCATAATTTATTTAAACATTGAAATAATTAAACTGATGATCGTTAAAAATTTTTGTAACATTTGTGTAAGTCCATATTTAATGACTTCTCAGGAAAAAACAAAACTGAAACTTTTTTCCAGTTAGGTACCTACCCAAGTAACACATAGACCATCATAGGATATTAATAGCCTATTCGAAAAGAATATAAGGAATATTTATAGATTATTCTTCATTTTTCATTTCATTATCTACGAATGAGCATGGAATGTTACAAAATCCACAAACGAGCCACTTTTAGGCATGCTATGAATATTCCAATTATTCAGAATAAGTTATGAATCTTCCACAAGAATATCCATATCGTGTCTTAAATCATTCATTTAATAATAATGGAATAATCGTAATTTATTGTTACCATAATAACCAATGAATGTTTGAATGAGACATCCAATAGTTATTCTTTGAGCAACCAAATAACAATAAATGATTAATACTAATTGACTCTTACCCAATAGTTAAAGAATATTCCTAAAAATCCATTATTATTCTTATTCATAGAATATCCAAGCAGTGGCTATCTAGGAATTTTTTAGGGGGAGGGGGCTCATCTGTTAGCTATTACGTTCCAAAAAATAAAAAAATTAGTGTTATACAACATGCAATTGTGAGTGATTTGTTATATAGTTTAGTTATGGAAACAATCTATTGTCAAATGTATCTTAAATTAATAAATTAAATTAGTTGACTAGATACCTAGTAATTTAAGACTTTCTAAAAGTAACCCCTCTCAGACCCCATGGTTCCTCCACTTTATCCAAGTAACAAAATTATAATTGTATGTTAAAATTGAGAGAACGTCACCACAATATGTGTTTTCTCTCAGATAGATATATAAGAACAGAATCATGGATGAAACGCATTAAAATTGTAAAATTGTTTTCTATGATTTTGATTTATCTTAGAGTAAAATCATTTAATACAAACATTTTAGAGGATGATTTGTTTGATGGTTTGACATATTATGTTATTTATTTTATTATAAATATTTTACTTTAAAAAAATTAATTTTAAACATTTTTGAGACAGTATTTAGTTTAGACAAATCAATACCTCAAACCCTATCAAGTAGTCCAACATAAAAATTAAAATACCTAGGCAAAACATTTGTTGGTAGGGGGCTAGGTGGGGTATTGTCCCACCTACCCTCATTTTGGCCATCGGCCGTTGTGTGTTGTTTTCAATAAACGATGGCGACGCCGCGGAAGTAATATTAAGTAATAACCGCCGGTTCAAACAGAAAAAAAAAAGGTAAAACATTTGTTAAAAAATTAATATTCATATTATTATACTTGGTATATTATATAAATCAAAACAAAATATTATTAAATATTATTTAAATTTAATATTAAATACATTAAACCTAGTTATTATTTTTTGCCCTTTCGCTGGCTTTGCTCAGCCAAATACTTGTTATTGTTTCTACTTCTTTGACTGATCTATCAGCCAAATTGCTGGTTGAATGTATAGCTTCTAAAATAAAACAAAGATAATAATACCATTACTCAAATTTGCATTATATTTTATTTGTATAAATGTATAATCATTTTCAACCTATCATAACAATAACTTATTATTATTTAAAAAAAATATACAGAATTATTCAAATATATTAAAATGACTAGTTATTAATCTACTAGTTTGAATAGACTTTTAGTAATAAGAACTAGAAATAACTATTTTATATATTTATTAATTAAAAGTAATTTGAATTTATCAGCGGGTTAGTAAAATTAGTAATTGCATTCAAATATTAAATATAAAAACTTAAACAATATCTTGGAAATAATATAGTATAAAAAATTATGTACATATTAATAATAAGTACTTTTAAAAAATAAATTCTATCTCATATTTAATTTTAGATTTTTTAGGTAGGTATATTTATTATTCCTACTAAATAATTGAATTTAGTGTAAAATTATATTATGGAACGACTGCGCATCTTTGATATGTCAATTTCAGTTCAACAAAAAAAAACCTAACATTCATCAAATTAATATTATATTTGAATATGCATTTATTTTATTTAGACAGGTTGGTGGAGTATAATAATAATAATTATAAAATATTAAAATTTCAACAAAATAAACACACACACACACACATACAGATACACAGATTTACCAATTACCATGTACATTATAACTTATTATTGGTTGATAAAATAAGCTAAACTATTATTATTTCTCATCTTTGAAACTAGTACAATATAATGAGTAGTTATTTTTTTAAACCAATGTATTTTGAAGAAAACTATGTAGGTATTTTTAAAATAATTATAATCTAAGAGATATAGTATAGGTATAAGCTTTCAATTGAATAGGGTGAATAGTAAATAAATGTCTCAATTTTTCAATGTTTTGTGGCCCTGTTGAAATATTAAACTGTGTACATAATAAAAGTTAATTAAATAGTTACATACTTATAAGTAGGGATGACAAAATTGTTTTGTTAAATGCATGTTTGGAGCTTTTGTGACCAGTATAACTTAACTGTTTGGCATAATCATTTGATATTAGTTTTCTCAATATCCGCCTCACTGACTCTTTAATGTCACTTCCTCCAATTAAGGACAACATTTTTACCTATGTTTTAATGAACAAGATAGTATTAAAAATTATATTTTATAATTAATACTTAACAAATACTTACAGTTTTGTTAAACAGAGTCTGATCATTGGTAAGAGCCTGTTGTAATAAATTTAAGGACTCTTCATTAGTTACTGGAAGCGTTTCATATATCGGTTCAAACTCAAGCATGGACGAGGGAGTTGCAGGTTGATTATCCGATGATTTTTGTTTTTCTTAAATGTCATTCAAAATCATTAATATGGTGTGCAAATATTCGCCGTGCTCTTTACTCCTGGCATTCAATGTAACTAATTGCCTCATGATTTGCATTTGTACTTCTATTTAATGTTAAATAGGTGAAACATTACATAACTATAATTTAGTATTGTATTATAGTTTATAGCACATACTATTTCACTATAATATAAATTGTATTACATTTTTAAGTTTCATATAAAGTATCGAAACTTGTTTCATTTAATCACTATTTTTATTTAGTTATATTATAGTTTAATTGATGGCATTATTAAAAAAAAAAAAAAAACTATACAAGTTTACCTGAATCGCAATCTTTCTTTTCAACCAATAATGAACTGGGATATTCATTATGTACAGACAATGAGTTTTCATCTTGAACATCCGTAACAGCTTCCAATTCTTGCAATAATAAGTCTTCATTCTCTTCTGACTGACATACAGCTGAAAAAAATGATAACATAACAATTTAATTTACTCTAATTCATATTTATATCATAGTGTATGGCAGAGTAACACTCTGATCACGTCTTTACAACCAATGATTTTAATCTTAACTTTTGGAACACATTACAATTTAATAGTATGTACTTACAAATATTTAATAATATATTCAATCTGTTACCTACTCATATTTAATGAGTACTAAATATAATATACATGAACAGTTGTTTTAAAATTTAGATATACAGTAACTCAGAAAGTACCTGCTAAAATTGTACATTAAATAATATATATATGTGATAGGTATATTAAATTTATATTTAGAATATCATATTTTAAATATTATAACACAATAAAATATTGGCTAGATTATATAAGATCACAACACTTACTTAAATTGTCTGGTTGTTCTATCAGTGAATTGGTATTGTTAACAAATGAGTCTTGATTATGGTAATTGTTGTTATATATATTGCTTTTTGTTCCCTCTTCAACTATGTCTCCATCTATTTCCTGAAAAACTGAAATTTCTAAATAGAAAATGTATCATAAATATTACAGGTTTAACCAGAGATAGAATAATGAGTATGATGTTATAAGGTTGACATAATGTATAATAAAATATCAATATTAACTTACTACTAGTGAAATTTGGAAAGTCAGGAATATTATGAGCTGTTGATTGTTCTTCATCACTGCTACTACTTAATCCATTATAGTTATCAGCTTTACAAGTTCTTTTTCGTTTGTTAATTGATTGATTTTAAGTTAGTTCAGTTTCTGAGGCTGATGAAGTTAAAGCAAGTGTTTTGTCAGCACATTTTGAAGCATCACTATAATTGGAATACATTTGTTTGGATATCACTTTAATTGGGTGTAACTTCCAATCATCGCTTGGTCTTGACCTATTTTTAATTGCCGCTTGCAATTTTAGAGTTCCCAGTTTTTCGGGCCATAAGCATTCTTTAAAATTGTGTATCCAGTTACTGGGAACAACTTCAATGAGGTTTTTTTCCTTGGTGAATTTCACCACATACCAACCAGTCATCTTCTATCTAGGAAATTCATTTTGTAAAATATAGGTTAAGTATAATAGTAGATCTTAAATGGTTTATAGTAGTTATATAAAATATAAATATTAGTAAACCAATTCATCATAAGTAAAAAAAAAATAAAAAATGGTAAAACGCCTATTAAAATTTTTATAATTCTTTACAATATTTACAAGTGTATAAAATTAATTTTGCAATTGCATTTCAAATATTATTATAGCATTTCAGATGTGTGTAGCAATGGAATTACTAAAAATTCAGTTTTATAAGGCAAA
The DNA here is from genome assembly GCA_949089665.1 of Macrosiphum euphorbiae. Classification (NCBI taxonomy): domain Eukaryota; kingdom Metazoa; phylum Arthropoda; class Insecta; order Hemiptera; family Aphididae; genus Macrosiphum; species Macrosiphum euphorbiae. Next base: position 55,730,409 of record CARXXK010000002.1, read on the forward strand.
CGAATTAATTTTTGATGCACTTTTGATAAAGGCCAATATGAATAACTTTCATTTAAACTACCAACAACATTGATTCCAATTATTGAAGAAGACAAAGGTTTTGTATAAAAGTCATACACATTATTATATATATGACCAATAACAACCACTTCTTTCAATTTATGACAATATGCAAAATTTACAATTTCAATAACAGAGTTGCATTTTAATCTACAACAAGAATCTTGTAGATTTAAACCAAGTTTAAAATTAGTAAAAATTACTTCTTTATATTGAGGGTCTGAAGTATCATATTTTACTAAAATTCCATTATTATATTCTTTTGCACACCTAAAACTTCCAATATTTATTTTATGTGAAATAGGTAATTTATGTAAATTATTTTCTTCTGATAATCTATGTACAATTTGTGACAGTACATTATTATGAGTTCTTAACAGTTTTTTAATTTTTTGAAGATAATTTTCAGACGAAAAATTACTAAACAAGTTTAAATTTCCGAATTTTCTGGCATCATCAGTGATGTGCAATAAATTATGGAAATTATGTGACAATATTTTAGGGCTGTAGATTAATTTTGAAGACAGAACAAAATGCTTTAATAGCTCTTCAGCATAGTCAGTCATAGTTTTCATCAACACATCAGATGATAAAATACGTATAGCAACGTGCAATGTTAAAAAATGTTCATATTTATTCTTATCTAAATTATTTTTTAAAACTTTTATACCAGTGTATAATAAAAATTGACGAAATTCAGTTGCTTTAAACCTTTTAGCCTCTTTGATATGTCTTGGTTTTCTTACAAATTCATGTGGAATATATCTTACTAAACTCAATAATGTTTCTGATATTTTTTCAACTGTACTCGATTGTAACTTATGAGGAGGCCGCCCAAAACACCATGTGTTGACCAATAGCTTTTTAACAACACCTAAACAGATCAGGTGCATATAATCTAGAGGAACATCAGTTACTAGACCTAAGTTAGGAATTTGTTGTAAGATAGAATGACCAGTGTGGTGTTCTGGATCAGATTGATTAACAAAATCTTCATCAGTCCTCTTTATAAATTCAATATCTGGAAAAATCACATGGTCTAAATATTCTTCCTCCTGTGTGCATTTTGTACATAATGAATATCCACTATGGCCTTTGATTTTAAGTACACTTGCTTTAGCAACAGCATCAAACAATAACATGGAAATTTTGAAATTAAAATGTTTACCATTTATATATATACCATTTAAAGTCATATTAACAACCTCATTTACAAATTCCTCCAATAATTGATTAAAATCTAATGGTTTATCGTAACCGTGATAAATTCCAATACAAAAAATATTCAAAGGCAATAAAATTTTAACATTAGTAACTAAACATAAAATTGGATAAACCTGGCTTAAAGATGAATCACTAAGAGGTAATCCATCAATGTTTATACCAACATTTATCACATCAGGAATATTTAAAAGATCAACTTTTTCCAAAATATTTACAATGCCATTTTGTAAACCGAAATGATAGTATTTTCCTGGGTTAATGTCACGCAAAATAGTTCTCTGTGTTTGCAAAAAGGTTCTGGGATCTTTTGGAAGAGTTCTCAATTCAGGTATTTGCTTTTGTATAAACAATAACTCGCGTAGAGCAACATGAGTAATTTTATTTCTTATTGCCCATGCTCGAAATTGATCAGGAATGTCTGCATTTGTTGTCAAATTATTTTCAAAATTTTCTGGTCTACTGGAGTCTAATTCAGTTGAAATAATTCTAGGCAAAGTTAAATCATTGTTTACTGTGATCGTCTGCAAAGGTTGTTTGGAAACACTAGCAGGATTGGGAATGTCTTGTTCAATAGTAAATAAATCATTTGTCATGTCTCTAGAATGAGGGATAGTTTGGATGCTTGTTCTAGTATATTTAATAGTTGAGTTACTAGATAATATTGCATTGTTTTTTCTAATACAGTCTAAAGTTTGAAGTTGTTGTCTTATATTTTTATTAAATTGTGACTTGGACGATGATGGGCATTTTTTCTTATTAGCATATTGTTTTTCAGAATCCATATTTGATTATGTATAATAATAACCCTAATAATAAATAATGAAATTACAACTCTGGCATTTTAAGAAAAAATTTGAGGTAGGTACCTATAAGTATATTACCTACTTAGATTTAAAAATGTTACTTACACATGGATACTTTCAAAGAATAACTATAAAATAAATCAAACAATATAAAATTTGTATAGGAAGCCAATTAGGAACATAGTAATTATGTACCCCAATAAAATATGTATTTTAAATAGCAGTTTTTAATGAATGTATAAGAAAAAATAGATTTTTTTATTTTACCTAAATATATTTAGGTAGGTAACTATTGAAGAATACTATATTTTATTAAAGTATATAAGGCCACAGAAAATGAACAAAATAATAATATTTTTTTTAGAGAATCGCGGAAAAAAAGCCCACGGAAAAAAAGCCCAAGGAAAAAAAGCCCAGAAAAAAAGCCCAAAAAAAAAAATACACTGAGGAAAAAAAGCCCACGGAAAAAAGCCCAGAAATACAAATATAAATGTGAACAAAATATAATAATATATTATTATATATTATAATGAAAATAATAATTAATTGTTAATTATAATAGTAATAGTCACAGCAGGTCAGTCAATTTTCAACTGTAATAATACAATAATAATATAAATATTTTGTTGGGTATAGTGTGATACTGTAACATAATAATAATAATAATTGATATCAATCACGGACTATGATTAACAGGACATTATCTTTTTCACCAGCTTCCTACACTGTTCTACTACTATATAATAATAATAATAATAATAAATTGTGATGATAAATGATAATAGGTACATAATTGTGATTTTAAAGTAAAGTAGTTTTTCTGTGAGTACTCTGTAAGTAAGTTGTCACTCGTCAGTCGTTTTTAATACAATATAATAATATAAATTACATAAAATAATTCACTAGTCAAACATTTAATTACAATATTTAAGTATACATAAAGTTAGTAAAATTAATCCAATTTAATTCGTGTGTTGTATGAAATAGCGTCTAAGAAGTTTTCAATTGATCTTTTTCCTTCATTGTAATCTACGCATAGTCGCTTTAATGTATTTTGATTTTTTACTGTAAGTTTCCTTTTTTTCACTGGTTGAATAGTTCCTAAATTGTACTGCCTTATTTTGGTATCATCTACAGCAACTTCTAATCTCATTTTTTTTAACAGAGTCCAAATGGATGGATGGTTATGACCTACTAGATTTGAGAACCTATGATTCCAACCCTCGGTTGTATTGTTCGTTCTATGTTGATCATTCAACGTTGCCTCATGGACATTCCAGACACTTGGAGGAAACCTTGGTTGAACTTTTTTAAATTTTATTTTGTTGATCGGACAATTTGTTCGCTTGAAAGTGCCATTTACATATGTAGAATCAAAATATTCAACTAAATCTAAGGCAGTATCAGGCATAATAGATCGCAAATACAATGACATTCCTTGTTCAACATCTGTTAGAGGTAAGAATGCTAAACCATCTAACATTCCGCAGAATTTTGTGAAGTTAGGGTCTTCATGGTATAATTTTTCTAGACCTAAAGCTTGAATTTTTCTGTGAGTTGATTGTGACAGATGATAGAAGCACCCACGTATAATAACTTCTTTGTTAAAGATTTTATGCACAGCTTTAATTACAGCCTTTTCAACCTACCATCAATGACCAAATTATCAAGGCTAGTTGGCTCAACTGGATTTAATGCAGAACGTTGATTTCTTAATGTTCTTTTAACATGGTCTTCCACTGGCATCTTCGCTCTAGTGTTACCATCCAACTTAGAAATTTCTGCCGCATAAACTTCAAGTGGTTTAGATAAACCAGCTTTCGATCGTTCCTTCATCGCACACAAAGCTTTTTCTATCTTAACACTGTCATCATCTTTCAAATGACTATGTCCTGTTTTTACTTCTGGGTTCTCCATTTTGAGATCGGTGTATAATTCTCCAGTACATTTCATTGAACACCTCTGAGAACACCTCCAGGTTATTTTTGATACGCCAATATACTTTACAACATATACATAACCTTTGTAAAAACCTTTGTTACCACCTTTATTTGATTTGATAATCTCCATATTCACAAAAATTGGTAAAACAAAAGTATAAAATATATAACAAATGTATAACTGGATAAAACTGTACCTACTAGTAGGACGTGTAGATAGTATCTCAATAACCAAGTAATGGAGTACTATATGGAGTGTCAATATTACCCAGTTATTGATAAATTTTAACATTTTGACTGGTTATATATATAAATTATATTGGTAAGTACCGAACAATATAAATTAAATTAAATGTAAAAGTGCTTATCAATAGTTGGGTAATAAAAATGCAATTTATTGACAGGTGGTTCATCAGTTCATGGCAGTATCAAACCCTCTATATAATAATATACCTTAATAATATTTCTTAAATTAAAATACATTAAAAATGTTCAATAGTTATATATTATGTATAAGTCATATTTGAAATTTTAATATTTTCTTTTATAAAATTACCTATATATGCCTCTTATACAATTATTTATGATTATTATCTGTTATAGTATAGTAATGTATTATTAATATATTATTATATTTTGTTCACATTTATATTTATATTTTTGGGCTTTTTTTCCGTGGGCTTTTTTTCCGCCTACCTTTTTTAGAATGTGCATTTTCCTATATAATATAAAAATAAAAATATTATTAAAAAAAAAATGAAATATAATTAATTTGATTTTTTATCAATAATTCATACCAGAATTCATATTTAGTAGTGACTGAATAGTATTGATGAAAAAATTAGCATTAGCCTAAAAAATGTTAAATCTTGGTTGGATAATAATTCACTTCAAATTAATTATGATAAATCCTCATTTTTGCAATTTAAAATTAATAGTAGGTAATCATAACATTAAGTATCATAATATTGAATTAAATAACTATACATGACAATTTGACATTTATTAAGATTTTTATTGTATACATTTGTTAATATATTTTACTATAGTTATGATCTATTATCTTTGAATGTAAATTCAATTTTCATGAATGAATTAGAAGGGTAATTATTTTATATTATTAGAACTCTCATCTCCACACAGCCATTGGCTTGGATTATTTGACCAACTGTTTTTGTTATAATGTTAATTTTGTACAATGTAATACTGTTGTAGTTGGAAATTTATTCAATACATAAAAAAATAAAAACAATCAATATGCAACTATATAAATTGTGAAACATGTACTACTATAAATTGTCAATTTAGGTAAACAAATTGTGGCTTTGTGATCTATCATCGATTGTACCTATGATGCATGAATCAAATTTGAGTTGTACTTCAGTACCATAGACCTATCAACTAATAAGTTAACTAGTTATTAACTAGTTAATAGGTCTATGTTCAGTACCTACTTCACTTTATATAAACACCTACCTACCTACCTTGGCATAAGTAACTAATATAAAAAAGCTAAGCAATACCTAACCATAAACATCAAAGCTCTACTGATTATAATTAATAATAATACAAAACAATATTATCATGTAGTATCTGTAATTCAATGAAACATGACGTACCTATATAATATGCAGTGATTTTTTAAAAATAATTATTTGTTATTATTATTGTAAAAGAATAAATTAATTAGTGTACATACCTAGTAATCATTGTAATTATAATAAATAATAACTTACCACGCACCACAATAATATGCTAGTGTATAATACTGCAAGTTGCAACAATGACAATAATTTTGACGTTAATGAACAGCAACTGGCAAATCAGTAATGATCACAATGACAATTCACAATATAAATACATATAGTACACACACACACATATACGCACGAGCGCAGATAACAAATTTTCGGTTAAACTGGGAATCCCCGGTCGTTTAATTCGAACTATATTTTAAAGATAACCAGTAATAGATTACTATTCATAGAATATTCCCCATTAGATACGTATCAAAGATTATGCTTTTTGGATTATTCATTGTATAATTAAAAACAATTAATAAAAAATGAATATTAATATATTATGACCTGATGGATATTCTCTGGAATATTCATTAAATGAGCTATACCATAATATATATGAATATTCCATATTGAATAATCTTTTGAATGATTACTTGAATACACATAGATTATTATGATTAAAAATAATTGCAAACCATCGTCCAAAGAATAATTATATCATATTTAAATCTATTATTAATAGAACAAACGAAAAAGAAGACTGACAGACAATCCTATGAATATCCGGTATTACTTGGGTAGTTATTCTACCAATAAATATGATATGTTACATATCTATATATATAAAAATGGAGACAAAAAATTCGAAATTGCATCAGTTGAGAACGGCTGGGCCGATTTGTCTCAAATTTTTTTTAAGATGTTCGTAATTGCCAGGTGAAGGTTTTTACGAAAGAAAATTTTTAAAAAGTCAACTGAATAATTAGAAAAACTGCAAAAACTATTTATTGATGTCTGGGATTTGAACTCTATACCGCTGTCTTTATTTACTCTATTGTGTATTATATTATATTGGTTGCTATTGGTTAATCGGGTATGTTTGTTGATTTGTATTATTATTTTTTGTAAATATATCTTATATATAAATGAATGACGGTGTGTAGATTAGACCTATGGGAAGAAGATACGCTAATTTAAAAAGGGTTAAATTTGGTTTTTTTTATTCATCGGATTTTAGTACGGTTAGGATTTATAGGTAGGTGGAATTAATAAAAACGTCAAACTTGGTATAACTTTGGTACTTTTTGAGTTAAATCATACACTTACGTACAAACAGCACGGGGTCCGCGATCTACCTCAGGTAAATTACCTATCTGATAATGTACTGCTGCAATTCAAAATTTTTTATTCCGGGCAACAGAAAAGTTAAGATAAATCTAGAACATCATACACCGAATATTAAATAACGCATTGAACAATGTTTGAGTCATATAGAGTTGGTACATTTAACGGGAAACGAAGTGCACGGGATCAGCTAGTTACTATATATTTATATAGGCCTGTTTTAACAAACAGCTATTCAAATATTCAATTAATTTCAATCTAAACTTATGTTTGTATCAAATATAAAGTTATATTACCTTGAGTGATTATAATTCCTAATGGTACAGCTCCCGCAGCACAAGGCGCTAATACAAAAGTTATGGTATGATTTTCAGGATCACATGCTGATGTACTATCCACAAATACAATATCATTTGATGTTTTTAATAGATGTGCTCTTTTCATCATTGGTGTCAAAATTACAACAGCAAATGGATTTTGTTTGAAATTAACAATTATACCATCTTTTTCGTATACAAGTTTTTTTTCAATCAATTTCTACATTAAACAAATTGTATAATGATTATTTATTTATCTACCTATAGTATTTTAGTAATGTATAATTTACCTATGTATCAATTTTAATACATTTATAATTAAAACTTAAAGTCAATTATTATTTATTATTAATAAATATTTACTTCAATTAATCCAGTACCACTTCGTGGACCTAGATTATTTAACCGTCATGTTTCATACTAATTTTATATACATCTGTATGTTGGATTTAGTGAACCATTGGTATAATCTTGTTGCTTGAAATCATGCCTCAATGATAGTATATTTTCATGGTACTTAGAAGATTCAATAATCCCCATACCATTATTAAAATACTCAATAAATGTATTCTTCTGATTATTGTCAGCTGGTAAAAATCTTAATGTCTCAGCAGTCTGCAGAGTATGTCTATGATTTGTATGTATTTTTATAGAAGCCAATAAACCTTCCTAATCATAAAAATATGTTTATACATATGAATGATTATGTTCCGTAAATACTTCTACATTTTTCTTTTAAACAAACA
>CARXXK010000002.1:55738375-55832026 GCA_949089665.1 Macrosiphum euphorbiae
GGTAAAGTGTATAGTTATTGGCACTTTAAGGAAATTGTTACACAATATCAATGTTTAAATCATCAAATCAGAGTATAAAACATTGAACTATATGATAACTGGAATGCTCACCAAGCAGTGTTGCCTGAAAGGGAATGTTAGAAAGAGATGGAAAATACCATGACAAATTAAATAGGTATGTCAGCAATATTACCAGCTTAGAAACAAATAGCGCACCCACCCTCCGCCCAGCATAGTACTGTGACGTAAGCATTGCTCCAGTTCTCGTTGGTCCACCGCGTCACTGCGCAATAGCCGCCGACGACGAAGACCCCACCACCACTCCACCCCTCAACCTGTTGGAGAAATGCTTACGTCACAGACATGCGTATCACGAGTTGCTGACATACCTATTTAATTTGTCATGGAAAATACTATAGGTGTTACTGTCTTTATCTTACACACGGCGTTAATATCTTAAATTAATTTTCCGCGTTCCGCGATATTATTTAAGACTTTAGTTTGGTTTTTATAACTTGGCATCTCATTATTTTTTAATTTCCCCAAATTATTTATGATTAAATTAATAGAATATAAATAATTTAACGATAAGTAAATAGTTTATTAGTAGATAATTATAATTTATAATACCTATAACAAGTATTGAAATATGCTTTTCTTGTGGACTCCTACATTTGTTATTTAAATGTAAAGGAAGTTGCGAGGATTTGTATGTTGGAAATAAAATAACAAGTTGTAAGTTAGAAGGTTTTAATTCATAATTATAAGCATATAAAATAACAAAAATTTGATTTTTATTGAAAATTTTTGGTATTTATAATATTATTCATAATTTAAAGAAAAGTTACTTATCCAACTTACCTGATGCTGTACCTACAACTTACCTCAATTATTTTTCTTACTACTTTCCTAACTTAAGTTAATATTGTAGATTTATTATCTAGCTACGATTATTACTGGAAAGATCCAGTAAACAAAATATTCAATAGATTTTTGTTATACTTGTCCAAAATGTCCTAAATAATAATCATTTAAAGATACTATAACTTATAAGAATTGGTAGATACTCAACTATAGTCATAACATTGAAGTTATATAATCTGTTAAGCTAACTTAGTAACTTATGTTGGGTTGACTTCAGCTAGATATTTTTCCTGTAATGACAATAAAACTATAAATTAATAAAAATGTGTTATTTAAAATAAACTAGTAAAATATTCAAGTATTCAGCTGGTTTTCCAGTTTCACAAATTTCACTTTTATGAACGGCTTTTTGTGGTGGCTGTGTCCTAAAATACATTTTAAATAACTATTTTTCTAAAGGAAACAAATTTCCTTATACATAATGATAAATGGTCATCAATAATTAAAAAATATAAATACTGGTTTTTGTATGTATATTTTACTTACTTCCGATGCAGAATTCTCTTTCTTTTATTTTTGGGGTTAAATTATTTGGAAAATTAAATACAGTTGGTACAGTAGATTTTTTCAAAATTTGTTTCCCACTTACAACAGCTGAATAAAAATCATTTTCATTGAAATGCAAACTACATAAGGTTGAGCTGGAAGTAGGTTTAAAATCCTTTCTTCGTACAGCATGAACCCATTTTTGAAGCATCTCTTTCTCTTTGAGGAAACCTTAAATATAAAAATAACATATGTACATAATTTCTTTGAAATGATCAATGTGTAAAATAGGTATAGGTAGGTATAACACTTTATACTAACTTGTGAAATTACAAGTATTTCCTAACGTCATTTGAGCTAGTACAATTGAAACCACAACAGAAATTCACTATCTTAAATTCTTAACTGCTCACTGTTTTACTTTTCTTTAAGTTTGAATTTAAAATTTTACTCTTTAGTAACATAAAATCAAACGTTAAAGTCGTTGAAACATATTATGTGTTATCATATGTTATGTGGGGCGATTGTAAACTCCACCGATTTACAGGTAGTCGATTTTAGGTTGGATGTATAACATGTAAATTCCACCGATACATTTTTTTTACCTGAAAAAAAGGTAAACTCCCCGAAACGTATTTTTTACCTGAAAACACGTAAACTCCACGATGGGAAAATCCACTATTAAAACTATAATGTATAGTGTATACACATCAACTTTCGACTGACTTATCTTAAACTTCATCTTAACGACCGCAGATAAAATCATATCGCGATATCGCGAAACGAATGCAATATTTGGATATATCTAGGTATTACTGTATTATTATTATTTATTATATTAGTACATAATAAAATGAAGATTAAAAAAAAAGGTAAATTATATGTCGTATGAATCATTATAAATAACATATATATATAAATTTAAATTAGATAAAACAAATATTTTTAAATTTAATCAAAGCAAGCTTCTGAGAATTTTATTACATTATACATTATCAAAACAAAAAAATTAAATTGTTCAACTATTAAAAAGCAAATTTAAATATTTTTAAATTTAATCACACCTTGTGAGAATGTTATTTACATAAATAACATATATATTTTTAATTTATCACACCTTATGAGATGTTATTATTTAAATAACACATATATTGTATATAATATTAATTATTATATTATTTATAATTATAGGTATAAAACAAAATATTTTAAAATTTAATCACAGCTTGTGAGAGTGTATGTTACTACATTAATAATATATATTATACATAAATTATATATATATATCAAAACAAAAAAAAAACTAAAATCTTCATCTTTTAAAAAAAGCAATTTAAGCAGAGCATTCTATATCGGAAATTATTTTTAAATTAAATGGGGCTTGAGCAAAAAGATATTTGATGATATCCTCCATTTCATTTTGAGATGAATGTTTAAATTTATTTTGCTTCTTGACAGCATCTAAAAAATATTTGCAATAAAAATATTGGGTATTTGAGCCCTATAAAGCTGCAAAATTAATCTTTTAAATCGTTAAGAAATTACAGCCATAAAAGTTAATCATTATTTAAAAAGGTATAGAAGATAATACAATATTAATGTATATGTGTTTATATAATATATAATGATATATATATTATATAGGTATACATAATTATATTATATAAATAAGAAGAATATTTTATCAAGTGTTAATTGAATAATCATTTCATTATTTCTGATTATATTAATATTTATAACTATATATAGGTATATATAAAATATTTAAAATTATATCTTCCCAAAAATCACAGAAGTACAACCCAGACTGCAAAATTTTTTTTTGCCTTTTTCCCGGTGTATGAGAATCTTTAATAGTTCATCTTTGAACAATTTTCCCATCTCCCGTTTGACTATTGCCTTGACATGTTTACCGCCGATGTATGAAAGTTCATTTACCTAAAAAGTTAGTACACAAACAACAACTTTGAACATGGCTCTTTGAACGAGTACGAAATACAGTATAATACCAGAGACCCAGCACAGCTTATATAAGGTTCGTACACGGAGTACGGAATTCTTTCCGTTTTTCTTCACACATTGCAAAGAAAGCAAAAGTTTTGAAAGTGTCAAGTGGTATTTTGAATCTTTTATCATTAAGACAGATGAGTCATTGTGTTAAAATTGGAAATGTCATATTGGTGGAATAGGTTCAAGTCCTCTTTTCTATTAGTCCAATCTTGGTCCATAATCTCGTGGTGATCTCTATCCGTGTTACCTGCTCGCTTGAAGGCAAATTTTTACAATGATACCTATGAGAACGTCTTTTTAAAATTTCTGGGAGTTCCTGAATAAATAAAAAAATAGTATCGATTTAACATATTTGGTAAACTGTTGTGGGGTATCATTTTTTCATATACAAATAGATTTATATTAGTGATTAAAAAAAGGAATAATTTGAAAATACTACAAAGTTGTAAGCATATATTATATAGCAGGTTATATGGATAATTATATTGGTTATAGTATCTCATAAAGATTAATTAATTTAATAATTATAATACCATATTGCATAAAATATATAAAATGACCATACCTAACTTTAATCGTATACAATTATATTAATTATATAAATAATTAAATATATTAAATACAATAATATAAAAATAAAATGCTTATTCTAGAATAGTATTGTAATTTGTTTGACAGAACCCTATAGATATTTAAAATGTAGAGTAATAATACACATAAGATTTAATTTACTATAACTATATTTATATTACCATAATTCATAGCTAAAATTAAGAAAAGAACTTTAGTGATTGTAAGAAATAAGACTATAGTTATATGAAGGTTTCATTTCAATATAAATATATTCTATACTTGACACAATATGCATTAACTAGAATAAATGGGTAACTATATTATGTATTATTATGTGCAGTTAACGTGTTAAGTAATAATGAAATGGATATTTTACAATTGATATTATTTTATTTATTACCCTAACCCTTTGAAACTGATACAGAATTACAAATTTCTGGGATTCTGGTTGATTGTAATTGATTGATGACATATTGAGGTGTTTCTGCTAGATGTCTCGACATTACTTCTGAACTTCCATTATCTATTATCATATTAGTGTAGTGATTTTAGTTATTACTATTATGAATTTGTGGCGATAGCCGGGGAGAATACCACTGTTGCCCGACTATCGACAACAATTATTTACCTTTCGATGCGACTCGCATGTAAAGCGTTACGGCTTTATTTTTTCTGCAAAGGGAAAGATTCAAAGGTATCTATCAGTTCATATAGAAAATACGAATTTATAATAACGGTCGCAAAGTATGCGCCGTCGGTACAGTTTTATTTTACACAATCACAAGTTAAAAATAAATAATAAATCGAGACGCTATAGAGCGTTGAGTACAAAAAGTTTGTTTTTGCGACGGGTTCGAAAGGAAAAAAGTCACGAGGAAACGGGCGAGACGTTTATCCTGGTCGACGTGACAGTTCGGGCGTCGTTCGGAAAGAGGGTGAAAAAGCTGAGGGAAACGATCGCGAAAGTCGGCTGGCCCGAGAAAGGTCGAGCGAGCTGAGGGGACGATAATTCGCGATCGCTTACAATAACTCACGGAACATACATAAAATAACACAAGGATAATATAAAACAACTACGACCGCCGGGTCGGACTGACTAGCGATAGTGAGTGGTGGTACCGGCTGTATCACCACAATTATAATGTTATTATATAAATTATTATGCGTGTAGCTGGTCGCGCGTTGTGGGCTGGGTACAGTTATCCCAATCGTAATAAGGAATATTATGTTTTGTTACCACTTACCAACGTCAAATATTAAAAAAAATTCCGAATGGGAATTTAATTGGGCTCATGGTGAGATACTGTACGAAACATAGTCAGTCCGTCCTAAATTATATCCATTGTATGTTTATAAATAGCTAATAGGCACTTTTAAATTATAATATAAATAATATTTATAATAACATTAGAATATTATATTAATATCATTATTCATTATCACGGTATGGGAAGGGGTCGGAATATGGGGATAAATCAATAAGACCGTGATTTTATATAAATCAGTTAATCAGATGACCAAAATAACCAAATATATTTTCAATGTGGCGACAACGAGTTATTTGAGTGGTTTTAAATTTAAACTTTTTGAACACTTGCACTTTTAACCTGCAGTATACACAATTTACATTTGACATTCACAATATAATATTTGTGACTGAATAATTAGTTAGTGTAGTGCAGGGCCTAAAATTGGGTGCAGTAGCACACACTATGTGCAGTAACTAATATTAAATGTGCAGAAGCAAATTTTAAAGTGTGCAGTACTTATTTTCAACTTTTTTAAATTTTTATTTGATTAATATTCAATATTCAATATTTTTTTTTTTTTTTTTTTTGTTTACTATAAGATTAACGTCAACCGGCTTTTTATATTGATTATTGAAAATTATTAATTAGCATATTGTATTCGTTTAAAATCCTTAACACTAAAAATAATACCGACTACACCATATTTTGGGAGACTTATAATAAGTTCTTTAAGACTTTTAATAAGTATATTAGCCAAAGCTATTTAATTTTTAATTTTAAAATGTTTAGTCATATAGCCTTATAGGTATCAAGGACTTTTATAGAAGGTTGTCTTAGATTGTAATTATTATAACTTTACTCATTGTAAAAACAATAAATTATGCAATGAAGTTATATGTGGTGCAGGTGTGCTGCAGTGGTGTATTTTAGGGTATACGACGTATATCCGGATCCTTATTTTTGGATTTATGCGTATACCTTTAAAAAAATTTGCCTCTTATGGGTATACACTATACGCAAGCTTCCAATTTATGACAATAATAATAAACAAATTAATACAATAATATTTTATTATGACATTAAGTACGCTGTCCAAAAATATCCCCGTACCCGCATGAGGTCTCAGAACAGTTCTTCCAAAATCTAATATTCCTGATAATATCATGGAAGAACATTGTTGCCAACATAATTTATTAATGGCCCTAGACCATATTAACGGTATTGCCAACATGTTTTAAAAATATTAATTAATACTGCATAATGCACAACTTATTAATGCATTATTTTAATTTATTATAACGATATTGTTTAATATAAGTTATAACCTACAAATTAGAATATCTGTCAGTGAATAGAGACACATGACTTTTACCAAGTTGCTAATTTTCTATCCTTAATCCTTATGAAGAAGCTAGCTGTAAGTAAAGTTGTAAGTATATATTGTTTCCTTTTGTTCTAAGTAATAAGTTGTTTGTCAAATAATTCGTCAAAAAATAATAAGTGTTGGTTGTTAGTCAAATAGTTGTCAAAAAATTGGAATTGTTTAAAAATAGTAATTGTTGGTCGTTTGTCAATTAAACCGGCAAAAAATATTAATTTTAAAAAATAATGTAAAATAAATAATAAAAATGTAAAAAAATATAGGATAGAGGCTATGGTGATGGAGGTGGACCGATTTGGCGTCTTAAGTAATCAGCATTGGCTTGACCCATGCTTCTAAGACATCTCAATACGTCATTATCTTCATTGAGCTGTTCAATTGCTTGTCTTATTAGCGTTTACAGCACTTTCCCCTCTGGAAGTTTGATCCCGGATCTAAACAGGAAATATAATGATTATATGAATAATATATTTATTATAATGTAATTTAGTTGTTTTCATCTCAATGATTGTCCTAACAGCATACCTACCGTAAGATTTTTTTCTGACTTAAAACATCTCCACATAATACTGATTTTCCAAAATTCTCAGTTTCTCTATACAGCGGAAAATAAATTAGCAATAACAATACAATATAATTTGCCAAAGAAATTATGCCTACAAAGTAATTAGTATATAATTTGATGTTGAAAAAAAATGTTCATAAATATATAAAAAAATAATTTATAGATTATTACGTATAAAGTCCCAGATGTTGGGATGCATCCCAAAAAACCTGAGCAATTGATTGTGGAATGATTCCAAGTAATTATTTGTTCTTATTTCGCTGGCAAATACAGTTATTACAGTTATTCAGGTCCAACTTGAACCAACCAAAAGTTTTGTACGTATCTGTTAATCAAAACATGTCAATTATTATTTTTTTATTTTTATTATTTCACGTAGATATGATAAGCTGCTAAGTGTTCAATAAATATATATATATTACATACCCGATTAAAAATGTTTCCATGCGTTGGTAAACTTCAATATTTTGATGTGCAAAATCTAAAATTGCCCTAAAACCATCATTTATACAAAAATTTGGGCAACTTTCATTTCCTCTGTTGGCTGGTAAATGAGGCAATGCTAAGACCTAAATTACAAACTTATATCTATATATATATAAAAATGAATGTATGTCAGTGTGTGTGTGTGTCCATATTACCATGGCAACCATATCTGTATATAAAAAACAGTAAGCTGATTGACTGCTATCAACGCACAGCTCAAACCATTGGACGGATCTGGCTGAAATTTGGCATACGGATAGCTATTATAATATAGACGTGCGCTAAGAAAGGATTTGCCAAAATTCGCATTTTAAATAGGTGCTGAAACAGGGACATTGAGATTAACGATAGAAATTGGAAATTTTATTTTTATTTATTTATAGTTGCCATTGGTTACAGTCTACATTAGAAATTAGCATTTATTTATTGGTTGCCATTGGTTATTCGGGCAGATCAGGTACAAGCTTGCATCAAATCGAATTATTGAACAATGCTTACCAGGGTGGCAGAGTTGCACTTACCGCAGAAAATTACACCCAAAAGGAGTTCAACAATCATAATTTTTTTAAGAGTTGCGATTTTTTACGAGCAACCAAATTTATTATATTAATCCACAGTATTACATCAAAATAAACTTGGTATAACTTTGATACTTTAGAGTTAAATCATACACTTCCGTACAAACAGCACGGGGTCCGCGATCTACCGCAGGTAGATTGCCTACCTGATAATGTACTGCCGCGATTCAGAATTTTTATTCAGGGCAACGGGAAAGATAAGATAAATTTTGAACACCATACATGTTAATGAATTGAACAAAGTTTGAGTAGGTAGTATTGAGTTGATCCATTTAACGGGCGACGAAGTGCACGGGATCAGCTAGTTTCATATACAATTTATTTTATTTATATAGGTACTATAAGTAGTTCATTACCATTCACAATACACGGGCAGCTACAGGATTGGTTTTAATGAGGTGTAATACCAGATTATACTTGCGCCGACAATATCTCACAATTGACTAAAAGAAAAGTAATTATAATTTTTTTACAAAACATAAATTATTGTTTTACAAATTGTCTACAGCTTATGTAGCATAAAATAAATAATATTAAAATGCTTAACCTATTACCTGGCAGAAATGGAACCAACAACATTGTAGTCTACTCTCTGGAAACACCTCTTGTACAGCATTCACCAGCCCACGCTCATAATCAGTGATGATTGTAAGACCATCATAGTCCAATGGTAACATATTTCTAACTACTCGAAAGAAACTGATATATGCTTGTTCTGTAGCCATGGACAAGAGTGCATATACAATTGGAAATGACTAGTAAGCATTATCAAAATGTTATTTACCTAATTATTATGTTTCAGTAATATACCAAAATAAACTTACAACATTTTTGTATACAATTTGAAAGGTCATTAAAGAACCTCTACGGAACTGTTTTGGTGAACTCGGAGTGGTCTTAAAGGTTCCGTCACAACCTGCATATGTTACAGCGCGTAACTCTTCGCGAAACATAGCTATCATATCCAAATTTGCAAATATTACACCTATTGTAATACCGTCAACAGTTAATGCCTGCTGAAAAAACTCTGACGGTGGTTCACGCAGAGTGGTTCTATAGGTGATATGTTCTGGCATGTTTAAGAGATGTATTAATGCTGGAATTGTCTCTGGTATTTTCGGGCGTCTACAGCTTTTCATTCTCTTGCATCTATGTTGAGCCTGTTGAAATGTATAGCCAAGACTTCCAGCAGGATGACTGGAATGTTTATTAAATTATTATAATAATCAGTATTTAGTTACTATAAAATGTTCTTTACCTAACAATTTCTTCATTGTATATGTGCCGGATAGGCATGGACATAGCACCTAATGTTGTAGCTCTCCTCCCGATAGCTCTTCTCAAGTATGGCATATCAAGGTCTCCTTCGACAGCTCCATGGTTGTGTCCTCCAGGTTGAAGCCGCATACGATATTCTGGATCATGAATATTTTCAATGATGGCTGTAGCTGGACAGTATTCATTCACTTTTTTATTACGTTGTTTTTCACAAATTAAGTACCTTATTGAAAAATAAAATAATAATTATTATGCATTATATTTGAATATTGTAAGTCAGTTGAATACTAACATTTTATTTCGTAGAACACTTTTTTTGTAATATTTATATTGAAAATTGTCAATATAAATATTAGATTTATCATGTACACCTGGTATACATGTGTAGGTCCGATTAAGTTGCATATTTTCTAAAATTAAATTTTTTTTTCCTTGAATAATATTTTTAACATGATTATTTTTAATAAATATTGATTACCGGCATCATAGTTACTACTTGGCTCTATATTTTCATTTTCGTCATCACTATCTCCATTTATAACTAAAAATAAAATATATATTTAATGGCATTTAAATAAGCAATAAAATTAATAAATTATATATTACTTACAATCGTAGTCACTTTCTATATCAGAATTATCCTCAACTAAAGAAATGTAAAAGAAACGTACTTATAGCTTACAATAATATTTTGTATACATTATAATTACAATTTAAATTATCTAAAAATATATGTTCAATATGTTTTTAATATTCTTAACAAACGTGCATAATATCACTTATTGACTTACTTTTTAAAAATCCAAATTAATAATAGGCTGTAGGCTGTATAAAAGGCTGGGCAATTTATCTTATTTTTTTAACTTGTTAAACCAAGGTAATATAGAAAAATGTAAGTTAAGGTTAAAGTTAAATTTTAAATAGTAAATTTTAAATTTTTTATTTTTCAAGCAATGACTAATAATACTTTAGTACAAGCAGCTAGTAGCTACAAAGATTGTAGAATTTTATATTTTATTTGTATTCTGCAAGTTTCCTGTATATTTTGATAATCTCTCACTTCAGATTTTAATCAAGGTTCATATTATATAAATTAATAATAAATTTCAGTTTATTCTATTTTTCTGTTAAATATTACAATTATAACAAATAACAGTAATTTAATAGAGTTCTCTAATGTGTATTAAAAATAAATTGCTGCAAGTAGGTATTTATATACTTAAATAAATTTACTTCGTAACATGATAAAAAATTAATGCCCAGCCTTGAGTGTATTGTGAACCATTATGAAACTTCATAATTTTTACTTAAAAAAGTACTTACTTGGAGCATGATAATTATGGTCAATTAAATGGTTCTCAATTGTGATTTGACCTTCCAAATATACATAATTATGTTCACTCAAGACATCAATTTGCTCCATAGTTAATATTTGTTAAATTAAAACAATAAAAATGAGAAGTAAAATAATTACTAACAATAATAAAAGATTACAGAAATCTCTTTTGTCAAGAAAGATCAAAAGACACTTTGACACTATATGCATTGAATCTTCAATAGGCGTAGGTACAATTTTAATTTAATTGGGGAAAAAATGTTTTTTGTTGTTCGGCTTATAAATAGCATAAAATAATATATTATATTGAATTAGGATCATGGTACTCATCATAATTTATAAAATAATACTTACCATTAATATAATTTTATATTTTTTTTTCAATAAATTAAATTATTTTTATTTTTAATTAATAAATTTTTTACTAAGAATTATTTCATAACATTTATTAACTAACCGGAGTACCTACGATTTTTAGTAATCATTGGTGATATTTTAAGGGACTTCCTAAAAGAAAATCTTTGGGAACCTATATTATGGTACATAGTTTATTAACGAATTTAAAATTATTTATATTATTTAGCTTTAATGGATAATTATGAAAATACTAGCTGATCCCGTGCACTTCGTCGCCCGTTAAATGGATCAACTCAATACTACCTACTCAAACTTTGTTCAATTCATTAACGTGTATGGTGTTCAAAATTTATCTTATCTTTCCCGTTGCCCTGAATAAAAATTCTGAATCGCAGCAGTACATTATCAGGTAGGCAATCTACCTGCGGTAGATCGCGGACCCCGTGCTGTTTGTACGAAAGTGTATGATTTAACTCTAAAGTATCAAATTTATACCAAGTTTATAAATTTGGTTGCTCGTAAAAAATCGCAACTCTTAAAAAAATTATGATTGTTGAACTCCTTTTGGGTGTAATTTTCTGCGGTAAGTGCAACTCTGCCACCCTGGTAAGCATTGTTCAATAATTCGATTTGATGCAAGCTTGTACCTGATCTGCCCGAATAACCAATGGCAACCAATAAATAAATGCTAATTTCTAATGTAGACTGTAACCAATGGCAACTATAAATAAATAAAAATAAAATTTCCAATTTCTATCGTTAATCTCAATGTCCCTGTTTCAGCACCTATTTAAAATGCGAATTTTGGCAAATCCTTTCTTAGCGCACGTCTATATTATAATAGCTATCCGTATGCCAAATTTCAGCCAGATCCGTCCAATGGTTTGAGCTGTGCGTTGATAGCAGTCAATCAGCTTACTGTTTTTTATATACAGATATGGTTGCCATGGTAATATGGACACACACACACACACACACTGACATACATTCATTTTTATATATATAGATTGATATGAAATCTTGGTAACCTTAGTAACCATGGCAACCTTGGTAACCATGGTAACATGGACACACAGACACACAGACACACACACTGACATACATTCATTTATATATATATAGATAATTTATTTTATATTAATATTTAAATTGTAAAATAAATATATTTGAATATCTAATATATCAGTGGTTATTGTTAGGTTGGTGTCACCCTTGAAGCGGGTTGGGTGGGGTTTTTACTTTTCTAAGTTGGCAACAAAAAAAAAATTGGTAAATTGATTTATAATAGTATTTAAATTCGGATATGTTATTAACATAGATTAATAGATAATATACCTAATAAATACTGTATATTATCTAAAGTTGTTTATTATTTTATTAGTTTAGTACTTGTACTTTAGTCCATTATTTTATTGTACATTTTTTTTTAAGTTTGATAATAAAAAGTTGTATTCTTTATGATATTTATGAATTGAATTAATTAAAAAAATAATACGTTAGATACTGATGCTTGGTACATATTACACACAGTGGCGTATATAGGAATTAATTTCGGGGTAGGGGTGAATATGAACTACCCGCCATATACGCCATTGCATATACATATGCACATGAAAGGTTAGTGTTTGTAATAAAGTAATAAAAGATTATTGAATATTAAGTGTAATGATTTTTCAAGCGGAACGAGAAAATGTTTTAAAGAAGTTATATATATGTATATTCAACTATTTTTAGGTGCGTATACCCATACATTTATTTACCAATACACCACTGCATGTGCAATTATTTTAAAATATTTTGATGTGGAATTAGGTGTGCAGTAGCAAAACACCTTAATTGTAGGCCCTGGTGTAGTGACTACACAGTACACAGCGACTATATGGAAACTTTTCATACTGCACGGTCGATACAAACCAGGTAATTTATTTATAATATAATAATATGTTAATAATATTACAATCAATAAAGTATTAGATAATTGTTTTGATCTTGGGTAAAATGTTACAAACTTAGGTTAAGCATGGCTAAGTATGTTTTTTTCACGTATTATTGAATTAAATTTGGTTACTATTTGAATATTTTATTATCCAAATATATAATATCATATAGTATTTTCATATTATGTATACTTACTAATTTTATTACATAATTTTAAATAAGACCTTTTTATTTGGTATTAAATAAATTATTATAATAATTATAAATCAATTATGACAAATAACAATCTAAAATCTTTTTCTTCATTTCAAGATTTTCAGTTAAAACATAATATAATAGCAGGTATATTATAAAATGTAAATCACGCTTTTATACACAATACACATATCATTGTAGAATCATTTCATTCATCGTTCTGCTTAGAATCTAAAATTGTTAATCTATCAAAAGGAAATAGTTATTCAAGCAATAAATATAAATAAATAATAAAACACAATTACAAAAAATCAGATAGGTATAAAAAATTTTGTGTTTATCACATACTGTCACAAAATATTAAGTATATTCATATACCTAGGTAGTCTATAAAAAACATTTGTTTGTGCCACAAACAAACCGTCTTTCAAGCAGGCTATTTATAGTTAAATTATTATTATTTATATGTTGTGATACTGTAAAAATGTTAACAGAAAAAATAACTACAAACTATTTTATATCTTCACTTGTCAAATATTATCAAAATTCATAGTTAAATATCTTACAGGAAATGGACCAATCTGTCCTTGAACATATCCATCATTATGATGGCCTGCCCTCCTGAGGAACATTAGTATATCCCCATCAACATTCAACGTATGTATTTGTTCACGAATTACTTGCGATTTTATAAACCTTTCCTGTCTTGAAGTTATATCTCTAATCTGTAAATTTTATATATTTTCTTGTTTATGAATCGTTTTTGTTTATATAAGAATTTCAATTTAAATCATAAATTAAACTATACCTATTTATGATTTGCCTAGGATTGTTATTACTTATTAGTTATAACTAATAATTACTAATATTACATTATATATTTATTAAATACTAAATTTAGAATAAAGTACCGTATAATTTTGTCGTGCTTGGTGTGGTCCAGAATTTTTTGGAAAAAGTTGAACAGCCAAGTACTGTTGAGCAGCGTGTTAATCATCATCATGTATTTATTATGCATTATTAAATAACATCGTTATGTATCAAATTATATATATTTTTATTAATACCTAATATTTTTAAATTATACTCACCATAAATTACAAAAAATATATACTACTTTTAATAAAACTAAATGAGTACATTTATTAAATGATTTCAACTTGAATAAAACAAAACTTACAAATAAAATAATAGTTATACGAATAAGATAGGTATTAAAAATATTGTAAAGCATCACAATTATCAACCAATTTTGATTAAAAAAATTAAATTTTATTAATTAACTTATTAAGAAATAGTTGATGTTTTTCTAGTGTAACTAGAATTGGTTCAATTATATTATATATAAATAAGTCACAAAAGTTCAAACCACTGCATTGCATTAACAATTGGAATTTAATATAATATTCATGTGTAATTTTTAAAGCTAATTTTCCAGTTTTCTTATCCCATTCCAAGTATTTTACATTTATATTTTTATTAGAATCAACTATTAGTTTGTAAATACATGATATTGGACATTTAATTTACAATACCTTTTCTGTACCACTTTTGTTCAAAATAAGTCAATATTGGAACTTGCACATAGCCAAGGTCGCTTAATATCTACTATTCAACCACATATTACTACATCTTTATTGTATATCTGACTGAATGCTTCTAAAGCTATTAGTTCATTAATCATTTGACTGACCAATTGTACTAATAAACACTTCAATAATTTTAAAAATTATGAACTTTCAAATCAAAAGGAAATATATAATATATCACAATAATTTAGAAAAACGTTTTTTAAAATAGAAAAAAAATATACATACATTTATATAATAATTTTCCTTTAAACAATTATTTATTTATTAGTATTTAATATAAAATATTTATTATTTAATTATTTATCTGTATATATAAAACAGTAAGCTGATTGACTGCTATCAACGCACAGCTCAAACCATTGGACGGATTGGACTGAAATTTGGCATACAGATAGCTATTATAGCGTAGGCATCCTCTAAGAAAGGATATTTCGAAATTTTGAATTTAAAGGGTTGAAATCGGTAAAAAAAAATGTTCTGAGTACCAACCACGCTCTCTTCCATACTGTCGGAAATCGTCCTTCCTCTAGGCATTTGTTGTAGATCTCCAGCAGCGTCTCTGGCTGGCGTTTTGCTATTATCTTCAGTGCCTCGTTATTTATACCGTCCATTCCCGGTGCTATCTTGTTTCTCAACGAGCAGGCCGCCCTGGCAAGTACCTCCTTAGAGATTTTGGGTGGGACCTCTCGCTGCCAAGGTCTCGGGTTGCGGAGTGGGTGCACAGGGAATAGTCCTTTGACAATGTTATGGACGACTCCGTGGTTCCAAAGCTCTTTCGGTGGACGGCTTTTTATTGATTTTGTAAGCTCCAGCTTGGCCTTGTTCATCTCGTCGAGTCCCGCTGTGCACTCGTCAGGTCCTTCTGGATAATTCTGCGAGCTTGGTTAGACGACTTTCTCAGATTTTCGAGTGATGGTGTCCACCAGTAGACCGATTTCCTTTTCCCGGTTCTACCGTCGGTTTCTACTCCACATGTTTCTCTGAGCTTTTCGGCGAGAGCGGTAGCACATTCTTCCACGTTTAACTGATCCGCATTGATCAAGTTCCCCTCTTCCAGGATTTCAACTAGCTTCTTGTAGTCAATCCTGAATTTTTTCGTTCTTGCTTGGGGACTTACGGTGTCCTGGGTGAGTATTTGTGTGTCGAAGCGTATGTATTTGTGATCACTAAGTGATGTGGCATCGGATACCCTCCAGTTCGTCATGAAAGTGCTCAGGCCGTGCGACGCTAAGGTTAGGTCGACTATTGATTCCGCGTTCCCTCGCTGGAATGACGGAGCGTTTCCTTTGTTGCATATAATCATCCCAAGGGAGGCAATCTAGGAAAAAATACCCGAGGAAGAAATACCCATGGAAAAAATGCCCGGTAAAAAATACCCGAGGAAATAATACCTAGAAGACAAAATACCCGAAGAAATAATACCCGATAGAAGAAATACCCGAGGAAATAATACCCGATAGAAAAAATTCCCGAGGAAATAATACCTAAAAGAAAAAATACACGAGGAAATAATATCCATAAGAAAAAATACCCTTGGCAATAATACCCGAAATAAAAACATATTAATAGGTAAATTGAAAAAATGGAAACATTCATATTCGATATTATATTGAGTACATTTAAAAAAAATTAATACAGTTAGGTATATAAAATAAAATTTGTCATAATAATGCAATAATAATTCGGAAACTTTTATAAAATAATATATGACTGGTCATAATTATTAATATCATTATAAAAAAAAAATTAATACAGCTAGGTATATAAAATAATATTTGTCATAATAATACAATAATAATTCGACAACTTTTATAAAATAATATATGACTGGTCAGTGGTCATAATTATTAATATCATTATAAAAAAAAATTAATACAGTTAGGCATATAAAATAAAATTTGTCATAATAATAAAATTAAAATAATTCGGCAACTTTTATAAAATAATAAATGTGAGTTAATACTTATTAATATCATAATATATATTTTGAAGAACGTACTAATATTGTGCAACTCATAGGAAATAATTAAAAATTAAGTATAATATTATGACTATTTTAAATGTCTTATCACATTACTTATTGCATGTAAAAAGTTATTTATGGTTCTATCACCATTATGATATTCAGCAGTCAATATTTTTAATTTATTTTTGAATATTTTCATAAGTTTTTATTTTTTTTTTGGGCGGTTGCCCTAATTCTCTTTGTAACAAATGCGTGCTGTCAACAACGACTTCTAGGCGCATTTTTTCAATTAAATGAAATATGGATGGATGTGTTTGATTAACAAGTTTAGAAAATCGATGGTTCCATCCTTCAGTTTGATTGTTTGTCCGATCATTATCATTTAAAGTGGTTAAATGTACATTCCAAACAGAAGGAGGGAATGGAGCCGGAATGTTTTTCACTTTAATTCTTTTATTTTTACCTAATATTTTGGGACAACCGTTTACGTAAGTGGTTTCAAAATATTTTACGAGGTCTGTCGCTTCAACGTTCATAACACTTTTTAAAAATTCTAAACCTTTAATAACATCATCTATACGTAAAAATTCTAATCCATCTACATACCACAAAATTGATTAAATATTTCATTTTCTCTACAATAACGTTCTAAACCTAGTGTTTGGATTTTACGATGTGTGGATTGACATAGGTGATAAAAACAGCCGTGGATTGTAATATGATCACCTATAATATTTTTGGCAGCTTCAATTACGGCTTTTTCAAAATCGATGTATATATTCATTGGTTCGGGTTTTAAATTACGCTTTTCACATTCATTTAGAATAATATTAAACACATTTTCATAAGTAGATTGGGTTTTCCGCTCCAACAAACAGTACACCATAGTTGTAAATACTTTGTTGATTTTACCTCTAATAACGTATAGCTGTTGGAAAAGCGGAGGCGAAATTTCCATCCATATACCATGTATCAACTTCAGTTAAACGTTGAAGACAAGCATCAGTGGAAAATATTATTATTCTTTCATCAGAATCAGTACCAGTATCATGAAGTAAGAATCGATGACCGTCAGGCTCTCCGATTGTACAAAATTCGCCTAAGATAAAAAATGTGCGAGACTTATAAAGCAGAGTTGCATAAAAATATAATATACTCATAATATTTTCATTTATATAACTTAAATACCTTCAATTATTAATTCATCCAGTGACGTAGGACATTTTTGATATTTATTGGACCGTTGATTACGAAGAGTGCGTTTTACGGTATCTTCAGAAGGCAAACGTGCTCTTGCATTGTAATCCAACTGTAATATTCCTTCTGCGTACAATTGTAAAGGATTTACTCTACTTGTAGCCGCTTTTGCCTTTAATATAAGTATTATAAAATATGTTATTTTCTTATTTTGTTTTAATTAACTGTATGACTGTAGATACTTAAAAATTTCACTGAGTGTTTATACTTGCATTTTCTATACACCATACAATTTTGAATATATTTGACTCTTTTGAGCTTTTACAGACCATTTCAAATTTCAATTTTTTTAGTTATTTTTTATATAAATACCAATAAATTTTTATTTGTTGGGTCAAAAATCATGAAAATTTAATACAAGGCTCCTGATATATTGTTACAATAGCTATTGAAAAATTTTAAAAATACATAGGCACACATTTTTTTTATAAGAATTTAAAGTTCGAATTTTGACAACATTTATCAAATTTAAAATTTAAAATTATTTTGTAGTTAAAAATGTATAAAATGTTCAACTTTTATTGCTAAGGATTGAAAATTTAAAACTCACAATAATATCATTGAATTCAAATTTAATACCATCCATTATACAGTGACCCACTTGTAACCTACTGTACAGCGGAGCGACATCCACTTGACCCCTTTTTTTAATAATAGGTTTTTGATATTTTTGATATCGATATTTTGATATCCGTTTTTAATCATACATTAAATAATAGTTATCGAGATAATGTAGTAAAATAATTGTTATGAAAAAAAATCTATGACTTATTAATGGCTTACCTTCATTTCTCCCACACTTATCGTCACATTTACTTCTGTGCTATCCATTGCGTATATATATTTAACAACAATTTTTGGATTTTTTTTTTCGAGATCAGTTTTTAACACTGCTCGGCAGTTGAAGGATCCGTATTTCGAGCATCGCCATCGAAGACAAGATTTCAGCTTGTGATGAATAACGTACATATAACCATTGTAGCATAGTTTTTCGTTTTTTTTGTTTGATTTGATAATTTTCAGCTCTTCATTCATCTATAGTTAAAATATTTGAATATTGAAATGTATCATTAATATCTAATATTAAATTTAATTACCTTTGATATCCACAAATTCAAAATTATTGATTGTAGATCGCATATACGAAAACGGTAGAAGTAAAGAACTGACTGACAGACGAAACACAACATATAACTAAATAGTCCAATATAGATAAAATATAACTGATACGTGATACGCAATTAGGAAATACCAAGTGTGCAAGATTACGAGATTACAAGATTATGAAGTTGCTATGTATAACAAATATAGTAGTACATATATAGCAGTCGATTTGTATATTTTATATTGCAGGATATTATTTATATTGGGTATTTTTTCCACTGGGTATTGTTTCCACGTTTATTTTTCCCATGGTTATTTTTACCTCGGGTATTTTTACCTATTACCCAAGGGAGAAGATCATGTCTACTAATGCTTATCTGCGGGCGTTGCTGTATCTTGGTCCCCATGTCGTATGCCACGCGTTCAAGTCTCCAGCTATCAGGGTTTTCCGATAGATAGTTTTCCGTCTGACATCAGTTTCTAGGCGGCTCAGAAATTGTTTGAATTCTTGGAGCGAAGTGTTTGGAGACCAGTAGCATGAGTAGAGCGTCATGCCATACACAAATATATATCCTAACCTAACCTTTTTTTTTTTCCGGTTGAATCGAGGACCCTAGGCGGAACCGCGTTAGCATTACTTCACTCAACTGGGGTAAGTGCGTTTTCCAGTATTATGGTGGGAAAAATAAATTCTATCACATATCAATAATGAAAATTAATCTACAATATAGTGGGAGTTTAAATATCTAGTTTGCAGCACTGTACGTTTATTCGTTTGCGTGCTATCAGAGTTGATACCAACAATTGTAATATCACTCGTGTTTTGAAAAGTAGACTTGTTATCAATTATTTTTTTTAGCAATTCAAATTTATTTCGGAAGCTTCGAACTAAGTTAAGTAGTGTAATTTTATGTGTAGCTTAGGTTTTTAGTGATATTTACGTGTTTAATTATACAATTATATTCGCTAATTCGGATTATGCTCTTCCCCCGTGTAAAATGACCAACGGGGTAAATGCGACATTAATTTATGTGTAAGTGCGACATGACATGCCGCAGTTGCCACTTTTAAAAATTAATATTAATTATTTTAATTAAACATTGTAACAGCTAAACATTGTTTTTTTCTAATACAATGTCAGTTATGTATCATATTAATACTTAATCTATCAATTATGATTTATACTAATATTTCGATGTATATTTGTATTATCATTAGTTGAAAATGGTGAGGCATTATGTAAGAAAAACCAAAAAAGGCGATAGTTACAGCAAAAATGATCCGTGTCTTGCAAAACATATTAAAAACATATTTTATATTTTATTACTTATTGTTTGTTTCTAAGTATAAAATGTTAACTTTTTTTTAACTGATACAAAAAAAGGATGAGAAGATCTCAATTTATATTTGGAATTACATTTAGTCAATATAATCTAAAAAAGTAATCTAAAGTCTGATAAAATATATGAAAATAATTTAGTAGTTACTTAAAGCATTTGATTTAAATAATTATTACTAAAAGTTTTTCATATTTTCATATTATTTATTTCTAAGTACTTATGACATTTGTTAACTTTTTGTTTTTTATATAGGTATATACAAACATAAATTGTTTAATAAAGTATTTGAAAATATTTGCATTGTTGTTTTATCAAAATACTATATAAATCTTAAAATTTCTTATATAAGAGTGAAGTGAAATGTAAGTAAGGATAGGTATGCTTATAATAGTTTGTAGGATATGATAAAAATATGACAATATATTTAACAATAGCTGTCATTTCTAAATTATTTGAACAAATACAGCTTTGTAAAAGTAGTATTATAGATAAAATTTTTTTAGTTTAAGGCACTTACCCCACGTTTAAATAACAGTAGTATTAGTATTTTTAAACAGTCCGTTTTGCACTTACCCCTTGTCAAGGGCAAGTGCAACATTTTTTTTTTTTTTTCAATCGTAAAAATATTTTTTAGATATTTCACATAATGTTGACAGTGTACTTAGGTCTTAGATAGACCACTTCCATATCAGTACATTGCAATAATCATCATATTTTTAAGTTAATTATTTCAGGAGAAATTGACAGATCAAGTTGAACTATTCAAAATTGCGTCGCAGTTACCCCACTTCACCTTAAAGTAATATCATACTTGAGTACTTGTCAAGACACAGACCTAAGTTTCCACAACAGTCAACAATTGAAAGTTGAGACAAAGTGACACACCGGGCACAGTACACACACAAATACACAAGTTTAAAAGTACCTAATAATAATTAACAATAACCAATACGATCACGATGCGCATTGAGTGAAATGGTCATAGAGTCGTACGAATCTTGTACTGGAGCGTCGTGGGCCGGCAGGATATGGGTAATACCACAGACTATATGAAAACAAATAGCTCACTCGGCCGAAAACAATGAGAAAAAAAATAAGATTCTCTGATTGGGTGTGATCTAATCAGTGTAGCTGCATGTGTTTAAATAAATTATTGTTCAAATGTTATACAATATTATTGTATATTTGTATGTACCGATTGTAATTAGTAAGATAATGACATGTGAAACTGTGAAAGACGATAGTTAATTAGTTTTATTATTTATTACTTATTAGTTAACACAAGTTTTTTTTTTTTTTTTTTATTAAAAGAATAATTACAATCTATACAAACATTTTATACAATAAGTAATTTTTTTGATGGAGAATAGCGAGCGTTGATATAACAGAGAGGTTAGGTTAGGTTAGGTTACACAAGCTTTTAACACAGATAGCAGGGGCGGATTGGGCCACCGGGAATTCGGGAGTTTTCCCGGTGGGCCGCTTTTTCAAATAACTATGTATTCTTAAATTCCTATTAGGTACCAGCCCAGTAAATTTGCATTTTTTTTCCCGATTTTTCAAAATAAGATAATACGAATTGGATTGCGGACAGTATGCAATAGTAGGTATATCAGGTAGGCAATCTATGATGGCGCAACGATGAGAGACAGAAAGCAAAAATATAGTATTTTTCGAAAAGCAAAAACAGCAAATGTAATATAGCGGGGTCACTAGTTAGGACAGTTAAAATCGAAAACAACCCTTGATATGTTATGTAAAACCACATTGGGTGATCTCTAGGTAACGACAAACTTCGGAAAAAGTCTACTTTACTTGACATCCCGTGGAAGTAGAAAATAGAAAAAGTCAACCTGATTTGAGCAGTAAGCACTGTAATATTCAAAAACTATGATTTGCTGTAACTTTTGAACAGTGTTTAAATTTCCGAAAATTGTTTTATACACTTTTTAATTCTGTATACTAATACAGTAGTACACGTATTTCGGGTGTACAAAATTTGAACGTCATTCGTTTGGGCGAATAATCCAAAATTAACTTGAGTAAAGCATATATCATTTGGGTCAGAAATTAACCGATCGTTTAGGCGAATTTATAAATTATTGAATAATAGGGAAGTAACATTACGTAGGTATACAATAATTTCTATAATATTTAGTTACTACAGCTAAATATTATTATATCGTTTCGGCTGATCGGTGAATACAGATAGTGAACGATAATTTGTTAGATTGTACTAAGACGGATACAAAACATTTTACTCAATATTATATTACATAATAATACTAAAGGAAAACAAAACTATACAATTTTTCTGATTGTTTAGAATTGAAGTACCTACATAATGTTATTATGAATAAACCACAGTAAAACATTTTTTTAGAAAATAAAGTAAAACACATACATTTTGCATGTTGATTCTGTTAATTTACCTATCAGGTATATTAAGTGGAAGTAAATTATAAGATTTTATTTAAGTCTAAAAACGCATTATTAAATATTATTGAATAGGTAATAACCTTTCTTATTAAATACAAAAATCGTAACATTAGTAATTTAAATTATTCACTTTTACTGTGTTATATATAAGTACTTGGAGTTTGGACTATTATAAATGTGTAAACATAAACTGTTCAAAAATAAAAATAAATTTGATATCGATGTATATACACTACGAATAAAGTTTTATAAATTTCAAATCTTGCCAAACGTGTAGTTATGTTAAAATAGTAATACATAATAATATTATGTTGGCTAAAATTAAATATTTGGTAAATTGGTAAGGCCGGTATACTTTGTATTTTCCCGGGCCGGAATCTCTCCCCAATCCGCCCCTGACAGATAGTCAGATATTATCTGAGATAGTCTGTATTTTTAACTTTACTTTATACATTTACATTTTTTTAGTCTTTTAGTATTAACCCCAGACATATTATTTTATAATATAGTTAATATTTAAAGTTACCCGCAATACATTTGTGAGTACTGTAAACTTTAAACATGATGATGATATCATACTTTACATTACAAGAATATTTATTTCAATATTTAGACATTTTCCATGCTTAAGGACAACAAAGGTAAGTACATATTAAAACATAAAAATGACATATACTAGTTAGGTAATATATAGGTAAATCTATAATAAGTATTTATAGGTAGATACTCTAAATAATTACACAGTACACAATTTATTCCTAACTTAAATATGTTTTATTTACAACATAGAGACACATATAAAGACTTATAATACAATTTACAAAACTAATAATTAATTAATGTTTAATTTATAATTTAGTTACAGATATTCAAACATAAATGGAGAAATATTGTAGTATCATACAATTCAATTAGTATAATTGGCACATATTAAATTCTAATAAAAAAAGGAATTTATTAAATTACAATTATACATCTAAATAATTATAAAATTAATACAATTACAAAATATTGCTTTACAAATGCTGCAAAATTGCTAACTTTCTGTTTTTGATTTTTTTTTTCAGATACTAAATGTATATTTAAAATTAAAATTGAATAATTATTTTGAAGTTAAAAATTTATAAACTGTTCAACTTTTATATCTAAGGACTGAAAATTTAAAACAAGATTTCACGTAAGTAGTTGATTCTGTTACCAAAAAATCTAAAAAATGCAGAAGCACAGTTTATTTTTATAGTCTTTTTAAGTTCAAATTTGGACGAAATTTCATAATAAAAAACCTAGAATTACTATTTTAGTTATTTTGTTGTGAGTGTATAATATTATTCGTATTTCGTGGGTACTTGAAACTTCTAAAGTACACTATTATATATCTATGATAGTATCAGGGTTTGTTGTTGATGTATAACGCGTTATAAGTACCTAATGGATATTGTGATAAGATTAATTTGGAATTTATTATAGGTACCTATTTATAGGTCAATTTTTTTTAATACCATAGATAAGTATATAATATGTCTTTTTCCTAGACTGACACACCGTCTCCACTCAGAATCGTTTTTCTTATACAATGATATCATATCATTGAATTCAAATTTAATACCATCCATTATACAGTGACCCACAGTACAGCAGAGCGACATCCACTTACCCACCTTTTTTTTTTTAGTTAAGTATTTCTCGGCCTAGTTTTAGCTTGGGTGACCATTACTTCACGCAATGTTTCGGTTTAGGCCCCTCTAAAACGTTCTCCCAAAGTCCGGGGTCCTCGAACCTCCCCCTAGGTGTATTTAGGAAAACGTTTAGTTTTTGTACGACGTTTCTGAAACTCGAGATTTTGTTAGATTGGAAGTCGGTGATCAAATTCGGCGTTTTGAATCGTGACCGTAGGAGCCGTTTTTCCTCATCTTCTGAGGCTTCGAAAGTTCAAAATTGGCGTTTTTTCGGGTTTTTTGGCACGAACACTTAGATTTAGGGCGCGGCGAGTCGTTTTTGTAGTCGGATGTTATAGAGGACTTTGCCCCGGATCAATGGGTACCAAGTTCGAGGTTATTCAACTTTAGGTTCGGGAGTTATGATTTTTCGTGTGTTCATTGTACTTAGAAAATTACGGTAGTTCTGTGTTTTTTGGATTTTGAGTTTTCGTTTGATCATTACGAAACTCAGGATATTGGTATTTTGGCGTACGACGATTCAAAAAGTCCCAGGGTTAAAGTGCGTACGACCATTATTTTGCCCGTACTGGGGGTGGAAAAAAGTTGAAAAACGCATTGAGTGATTTTTCGTATACTCATACGTTTCCTTGTGGTATACGTCCGTTTTACGGTTTGACTAATAATATTATATTGAACTTTTTTTCTTATTTAGTTATTTAACGATTTACTTTAAGGTCCGTGCTGTTGGTGTGTTTAATTTTGTAGCCCCAAGTCGTTTTTAAAGTGTCAACATTTTGAATACGAGCCTTTTATTCATGTTTTTTTTTTTTTTTTTAATTATGTTTTAGTTTGTTTTCAGTTTTTGGTCGACCAATGCTCGGCCTCTTTTCGACTTAGAGGTCTGACTTTTTCACCTGTGGTAGGTAATTTAGTCACCTTTCCGTAGGCAGGGCCGTATTAGGGCGCTAGGGCAGCAAATTTTGTAAGAAATAAATATTATATTATATGATATAATATTTAATAGTAATATAAATAATATTTAATATTATAGTATATCTGTGTGTAAAATATACGGCGCATGACACTGAAAATGTCAATAACACGAAAATAATTACAACATATTTTTTCTTGGGGTAGGGGCGGCATATTTAAAAGGGCCTAGGGCGGCATTTGTTCTAAATCCGGCCCTGTCCGTAGGCAAGTGATTTTTCGTATACCCATACGTTTCCTCGTTCCTTATAATATTATAAGGCATCGGCCACACCGATATTTTTCAGTTGTCTACCTACTTGATATTTGATTTATTTTATTCAATAATATTATAAATATTATAACACGGCTACACGTAAAGCCTCGTGGCTCGTTAACCGTCGGCTCTTCGCATATTATAATCAATTCAATCGTGGTCTATAATATTTGTTTGACTATAGTACCTTTCGAATTTTGAATAAATTGCATACTTAAATAATGTAAGTACCTATATCTATATTCTATATTTTATTATAAATTACCTACCTATAGGTATATTTCATAGACATAAACTTATATTATCACATTTGTATCACTACCTATATATTACTATAATATACACTAATATATTTTTCAGCTAAACGGCCTAAACGACATACTTTTTGTATTTTCTGCTTATTGAATCAATTGGTATTTAGAATACTTACTGAGAGTACCTACTACCTATCGGACATTTACTGTAAGTACCTATCTAATAATAAATACTAAATTGTAATTAGTCATTTTTATTAAATCAAATGTCACCTGTACCTACACAGTACACATACCTATATAATATAAAGTATATAGGACATAGGTATATTGAATAATAAGAATATAACTCTAAAAAACAATTGGCCATAACTTATAATATAAGAAGACATTTAAATAAGAGTACTTTTAGGTAGTCACAAGTCAATTTGATAAAATAGGTGACAACACAAGTTGTCTTAGACAACCTACCTCAATTTCTCTTAGGTCACATGACATCATTGAATCATTCTTCATTTATATGCATAGTATACATTTTTTTTCAAAACAGGGTACCTATATCTACAATTATTTGTATAATTTGGCATTAATTAAACAGTAGACATTAGAAGTAAATTATTTAAAATTCCAAAATAATATAATACCTATTTACTTAACAGTATTTTGGGGATTGCCTATAATTCACAATATTGCAATTATTATTATAACTTAAAATTAAATTTAAAAATAAATATATAGTACCTACCTAGGTAGTTTTAATTCAAAAACCAACAGAAAAATCTTAGATACCAAACATTTAAAATAAATAAACATTACTAAGGTTAGAATAGTTTAAACATTTATAATTAGGTATATGCAGAACATAGAATAGATAGTGTATATCACAATTCAAGATATAGTAATTGTATAGAATAAATTCGGTTGTAAGGCAGGTAGTCGCGGTATCCTAGATATAAGTATCGTACACAGATATATAAAGTAGTAGTAGTAGTATGGTAGTGGTAACCTGAAACTCTGAAGTACCTATCAAACTAAGAATGATAGGTTTAGGCATTGTAGTAAACCGACAGAGTCGCTTTCCTATAATTATACATCATAAGGACTTTGCACTATATGATATATTGATCAACGACTATACCACGCCCTGAGGATTTATTACATATTTAAAAATCGCATAACGATTTCTAATAATACATATTGCCAAATAAACCAGTTCACAACTCAAGGTTTATTCGACAACTTTTAACATTTACGCCGGTACCTTGCATACCGCCGGTATTCCTTTGATCCACCTCCGAGTCTCTACCGTGTACCTAATAACCTAGGGAGACTTTGTATATATACGAGTCTCCGTCTGTATCTAAATTAGAATTAGATCAGTGCTAGTACGACGTACATACTTGTAAGTACTTAGTATTAACAACTAATCTCTCGGGCAGACGCTTATCGCTCTGTCCTCAAATTTCTATATTCAAATGTAATACCATTATATTATTATTAACTTTAAAATAAATTACTTAAATTATAACGTTGTAACTTGTAACTCTGCAACCTTTTCTCCTACTCAATCATCAACGTCGACAAACTCAAAATATAAGCGTTAGTGAGGGATCACTACACGTTTTTGGTGTCAGGTGTGGGGTCACCTGAAGGAAGAATTCCAGCAACCAACCTGGAGTCGAGTACATCAGCGGACCTCGAGTTTATTCACGTTGCTGTTACCTAGGAAGGAAGCAAGCCGAGCCAAGCCATCAACTTCAATCAACATTCCAACTTCACTCAACTAGCCAAGCGGAGCATCAACGACGAGTTCACAGAGCCGTCAGCACGCAAGCAGTTAGGACCAGACAAGAATACAATGAATTTTGCACTGTAAGTTGTCATTTTAAACAATTATATAGTATATGTCTGAGAGTCCAAGGTGTTGGGCAGTAGTTAAATATAACCCGCAAACTTTACAAACGACAGTCATGAGCGTAACATTAGGAATTGACTCCGCCTTGCGCGGCATACCTAACTTTAGCGGGGGTTCCGAGGTAGAACTAGCCTCATATATAACCGAATGTAATTATGTAATGGAAAATATCCATGAAAATCTTGTAACCGTAGTATTTCACAATATATTATCTAAATTAAAGGGAGACGCATACCAGGCCACTCGTTACCGAAAATTTGAAAACTGGTCAGAGCTTAAAAACCACCTTAGAAACGTTTTTGGGGCACCGCATTCGATTAATTACTTGCAATCGCAACTTAGTAATAGTCGACAACGATCCAACGAGGACGTACGTAGTTTTGCCGGTCGAACCGAAAAATGTTATCACGAATTGGTAGGAGCGTTAACATTAGGACTAGAACCAGCAGCAGCCGCAGCTGTAGCTTCATCGCATAAAGCATTGGCACTTACTGCATTTATTAACGGGGCGAAACCAGCAATTAGGTCATTTTTACGAGCACGCGCTGTATCATCTCTCGAGCAAGCCATTACTATCGCTATTGAGGAGGAACAAGACCTCCAACACATTAATAGACGTTTTAATTCAGAAAAAACTTACGGGAAAAATAACGCGAATAAAAAAAATATTAAGTGTAATAAATGCAGCAAAATGGGTCACTATGCAAACGAGTGCCGCAGTAACGCCGGTACCTCATACAGCACAAATTTTAGAAATCCCGTTAGCAGTCGTGACGATAAAACCAGTGTAGTAAAACACGAATACCAAGGTCAAGTTAGATTCTGCTCGTACTGTAAAAAAACAAACCACAATATAAAAGATTGTAGGAAGCGTATTTATAACGAGAGTAAAAAAACGAGTAACAAGGAAAGTGTGATTCCTAGTACCAGTCGTACAGTAAACGAAATCAACCAAAATCATGTAAGAGTTGTAGCTAATTTCGAAGAGGAACATATAATATGTGCATCGGATAATTTCAAACCTCATAAAATTAAATTATTAGTTGATTCCGGCGCGGAAATGAACCTTATTAAAATAACCGCGTTAGAGGGACACGTCGTGGTAAACGAATCCGCGAAACGCACAATTAAAGGCATTAACGAAATTCCGATATTCACCGTAGGCACAATTCTAACCAGTATGGAAATTAACGATGTAGAGGTGCTTATTAAATTCGACGTCGTTTTTGGCGATTTCCCAATAAACGAGTCAGGCATCATCGGGCGTAACTTTTTGAAACAAAATAAAGTCATAATGGACTATAGCCGAAATTTATTAACGATACCCGAAAAAACTGGTTTCAAGGAAATTATACTACCGCCGCGTAGCAATTGTGTACTACTTATAAAAAACGACGAAAATATAAGTCACGAGAATATTACTATTAAAAAACAAGACGTAAACGAAAACGTGATAATCGCGAAAAGCATAAGTCCGGTCAATAAAAATAACATTATTAGTAACGTAATAAATATTTCGGAAGAACCTTTTGTAATAGACGAGCTTACCACGCAACATATCGAGTGGGAGCCGTATACCGAAAATGTATTAACTGCATCGTTCGTAGATGAAAAAAAAACCGACCGTATAACACAGATCAAACGCGAAATTAAGACCGACGATTTAAATAAAGAGGAAAGCGAAAGTATCCTTGAACTATGCTGTAATTACGCGGACCTGTTTTACCTTCCGGGCGACTATTTAAGCGCCACGGAAATCGTTACACACACTATAAACACGCCGCGTTGCACGAAACCCATTAATATACGACCATATCGTTTACCTTGGGCGTACCAAGACGAAATCGAAAAACAAATTAAAGAAATGAAAAATAACAATATTATACGCGATTCTAAATCACCTTTTAATTTTCCACTAGTAGTAGTGAAGAAGAAAAATTTAGATCCGACAGGGAAACCCAAATTACGAGTATGCGTAGATTTCAGAAAACTTAACGAAGTAACCGAGAACGAAGCTTACGGCCTACCAAATTTACTAGAAATATTAGAATCTCTAGGATCATCCAAATATTTCAGTACATTAGATTTGGCGTCCGGTTATCATCAAATACATATAGACCCGGCTGACACACATAAAACAGCTTTTTCTACGAAATCCGGTCACTATGAATTTTTACGCATGCCCTTCGGGCTGAGCTCAGCTCCAGCTACGTTCACACGCGCAATGAAATCTGTATTTATGGGCCTTGAGGAAATGTGTACTGCATATCTTGACGATATTGTAGTACATGGATCCAGTTTAAAGGACCACCAAAAGAAATTAGAACAGGTATTCAATCGGTTGCGCGTACACAAACTCAAATTACAGCCTAATAAATGTTTTTTCTTACGGAAAGAAGTATTGTACTTAGGACACGTAATAAACGAAACGGGAGTTTCCCCGGACCCAAACAAATTAAAATGTATCAGAGAATACCCTCGACCAAAAAACGCAAAAGATATTAAATCATTTTTGGGATCACTAAACTATTATAGACGTTTCGTCGATAACTTTGCGAAAATCGCAAAACCATTAACTTACTTACTTAAAAAAGACGTACCATTCGAATGGACTGATAATTGCGAACATAGTTTCGAAGAACTGAAAAAAGCTTTAATGAACCCACCATTACTGGTCTATCCGGACTGGGAAGCGGGAAAGTTCAACTTAATGACAGACGCAAGCCAATATGCAATAGGAGCAGTCTTATCACAAGGGGAAGTCCCTAAAGATCAGCCTATCGCTTATGCGAGTAGAACATTAAATAAAGCCGAGTGTAACTATAGCGTTATTCAGAAAGAATTATTAGCCATCGTCTGGGCCGTGAAATATTTCCGACCATATTTATATGGTCGACATTTTAATATTATAACCGATCACAGACCGTTAACATACCTGTTTGGTATTAAGGACGCGTCATCGCAGTTAATGCGCTGGCGCTTACAACTAGCCGATTACGATTATGATATTACGTACAGGGCCGGACCCGAACACTCGAACGCAGATTGCCTGTCACGAATTCGTATGATACAACCCGGTCCAACTAGTATGACCACCGACTTCGACACGTTCCGAGCTGCGGAAAGCAAACCCATATTTAATTCGAAAATTATAGAAGTCGACGATGACCTAGTCAAGGCCATAGAAAGAGAAAACGTAATCATAATGATTCCTGAGGATAAAATTATAACAAACCCGGCAGTACGTGAAGTAATAAAAAACATAGATTTAAACAAAATCCAGTTTTCGGATACAAACAAGTTTTACACTATCGACAGTGAACCGAATTTACTCGTATTTTATGGTCTAAAGCCAACTCATACAACACCGCTTAACGCCGAGGTCATTTACTTAGCTATAAACGATATAAAAACATTTTGCATGTCGAATAAAATAAATGCATTCTCTACCAATAAATTAGACGGACCTACCTCACTAACCGGTTATCCGCGTATTCGCACGATGTTTCGACACATTTTCAAAGCAACCGACATCGTAGTAAAAATATATGTAGGCCAGCAATTAACGTCAGAAGAAAAACAACAAATCATTTATGAACACCACAATTCACCTTTGGGTGGACATTCCGGAGTATCACGTACCGTAAAAAGATTAAAACTTAATTATAACTGGCGTCACATGAAAAAAGACGTAAAATATTATATTAAACATTGCGAATTATGTCAGAAAAATAAGTCGCACGTAAAAACGAAGCAACCAATGTTAATTACTAGCACGGTAGTTAAACCATTCGAAAGGGTTTGCCTAGATATAGTAGGACCTTTACCGAAAACACTGACAGGAAACATGTATATTTTAACTCTACAAGACGAACTAAGTCGTTTTTCGCTAGCAATAGCGTTATCCGCCACAGACGCACAAACGGTAGCTCAGGCGTTCGTAGAATGTTTCGTTTGTATATACGGTATACCAGAGTCATTTTGACTGACTGTGGAACTAATTTTTTATCCGATGTATTCAGAAGCATGTGTAAACTGTTGGACATAAAAAAATCTAAAACTACACCGTGGCATCCACAAAGCAACGCTTTTCTGGAACGTTCTCATAAAACAT
The DNA here is from genome assembly GCA_949089665.1 of Macrosiphum euphorbiae. Classification (NCBI taxonomy): domain Eukaryota; kingdom Metazoa; phylum Arthropoda; class Insecta; order Hemiptera; family Aphididae; genus Macrosiphum; species Macrosiphum euphorbiae. The sequence continues at coordinate 55,770,618 of CARXXK010000002.1, forward strand.
TAAAAACTTATTTACGTAGCTTCGTAGACAAAGACAGTAATTGGGATAGATTATTGTGTTACGCTACTTTTTGTTATAATACAACAGTACACACTTCTACTGATTTTACGCCTTACGAACTAGTATTCGGAAGGAAACCAAATATTCCATCAGCTTTCAATAAAAATCCCGAACCACAATATAATTACGACGATTATGTATTCGATCTTAAACGAATTATGCAAGAGGCACATAAAATCGCTCGAGATAACTTAATAAAGAAAAAAGAGGCAAACAAAAATTATTACGATAGGACCCTAAATGTCATTGATTTACATGTAGGTGACAAAGTTCTTATCAAGGAGCACAACAAGAAAAATGCACTTAGCTTAAATTGGCAAGGACCTTTTGAGGTACTCTTAGTACATGACAATGAAAATATTACAATTAAAAAAGGAAATCGCGAGTATCGTATACATAAAAATAACGTAAAACGTTATTACGACGTCGACGATACCGAATAAATTATTACAAATTCATTTTTCTTATCTACTTATTATAAATTTTTTCCTACCAAATTCTTTTATTATTATTTTAGGGACAAACGAAGAAACTTTATGACCACGTTCCGTACAACGTTAATAGTACAACAGCACTGCCACACGGCTTTATATCCCGACGAAATTCCGCGCTGTATGCTTAACCATATAGACACGGCGAATAAAAATTTACTTCAACCGTATACGCCAGTGGAGCTGTTGGAACTCACTCGTACAATTAATCACTTCTCACACGACTTAACAAAAACATTAAGACCTCTACGCAAACCACTTTGTTCATATCTAAGGGAATTTTTGGAAACAACTGAACACCCAGTAGATATACTTGATTATATGCGACTTTAAATTTAAATGAAAAAAAAAAAACATGTACTTTATTAGCATTTCAATAGCCATTTTCTTTTATAACTATGATAACTATTTAATTCTATTCGATTTTTCTATTAACTTTTCTTCGAATGAATACGTATTTTATAATAACGTCTTCATTGTGACATATGTAGATATATATATATCTATCGTATATATATGATGTCCAATACATATGTATATATATGTTTTGTTTTTAGTGAACCACCCGAGTTCGCGGTCGTAGATTTTGAATTCACACAATTAGGAAAAGAAAATTTAATCTTAATATCTGGCGCCGTATGTGGTCATTATGAACCATTAGTTACAAAATTCGAAGGACGCGCACTCAAACTCAGAACCAATGAACCAGTAACTACCAGAGAATGGAAAGCTATGGTACACCACCTTGTGAACATTTTTAAGGGAAAACCTAAAAAGCTATTCCCTATACTTGCGCAAATCTACGACTCCGACCATACTTCGTGTCCGAACTTAACTCGTACCACGATACAAACAATACTTAACAAGTATAACTTGATAATTCTGTGGGAAGGTTCCACTGACATTAAAATTCTTAACGCTCTCCACATACGTTGTCGAGCATTGACAATGCGAGGGTGGGACACAAATAACAATGGAAACTTCGATTTACAACTAACGGATATGCTTACGAAGCAATCCATCTGTTCCATTAAAATAGGAACGTTTGAAAAACAAGGACGCGCTTTAAAACTAAGCGAAGCTCATGAACTCTTATGTAAAAATACCCACGGATTTTCCGAAGCTCACGATCCTAGAACAGACGTTCTATGGACCCGTTGTTTATTTCGTAAATTACAATTAGAATTTCACGATTTAATCAAAAACACAATCGGATGTTAAATTACAAATTTATTATTTTTATATTATTATTATTACTTATAAAAGTAAACATTATATAGGGTGACGGAATATATTATTTTATTATTTTACAAATATAGTTTTTTTTATAGCAATTATGCATTTTTTCTATTTGGGATTTGGGAATAAGATTATTCATATTAGTATTTTAATTTGCACTTATATATATATAGGAATAGGTTAATTTTAAATCTAATACATTTAACATAAAATTACCTTGACTAATAAGCTGAAACGGTTTTCAGACTTATACTACTAACTATACCATTCACGTCGGGACGATTTCGATACACCGACGAACAATTAACACAACATTCCGGTCTATACTACGAAAATCGGGGACCATTGAAACTTATCACATCTCAATGGGACTTAACCGCGTATATTAATTTTGCTAAATACAAAGAAAGATTTATTTATATTGACGATGTTATGAACAAAACCGAATTAATATGTGAAAGTATCAAAAATAATGTTGATACCAATTGTAACAATTTAATGCAAACAGCTAGTAGCATAGTAAACGATTTACGAAAAAAGAAGGAACTAGTATTAGACTCTATAGAACATACAGTATCTAAAAGAAGTACATTAGGCATGTTAACAAAAGCAGCCAGATTAATATACGGAATATGTAATCTGGAATGCATTAGAAAATTTAATTTTAATATAGAACAAACGCATAACGCACCGCAAACTAAATTAGTTAAAGAACAAATAAAAATAGTTAAGTTACAAAACAAATTTGATGAACACGAAAACTACAATATGACCTTTTTAATAAACGAAAATAGTAACGTATCTAGGGACCAACAAACAAAAAATTATGTAACAAAACACTTTCTAATTATAAATTTATTATTAATGAAACATCTAGTAGAAACCAATACTTTATTAGAAATAATACACCAAGCGAAATTAGGGATTATCCATACCAGCTTAATATCACCACGGGACCTTCTAGAGCACATAAAAGACATTAAAGTATCGTTACCTGGGGGCACCGACTTACCCACCGATCTAGATATACAAAATATCTATGAATTGGTAAAGCTCTCAGACCTAGCTATATATTATGTTAATGACAACCTAGTTTTTATATTAACGTTACCATTAATCTATCAAAATGATTTTATTCTATATAACTTAATACCTGTACCAGTTTGTACTGGAAATGATTGTCTCTATGTTAAACCTAGTAATAAGTATCTAGCTATAAGTAAAACTAAAGAACACTATGCCATGTATGATGAATTTTACTATACACATTGCAAGCACGCTAGAGACTTCCTTTTATGTCCTGAAGGTAATCCTTTATACCCGCGTACAAGTAGACCAGCATGCGAAGTTCAACTTTTGCAAGATCCAATAAAAGTTCCATCAACCTGTGAAGTAATGCACGTCCAAATCGGAACATCCATATTCCACAAGAAACGATTCAAGAACGAGTGGATATACGTAACTAATTATGATGTAGTATTTATTACATGCGACGAAGACAAGGAATCCACAAGTCACACACTACGGGGAGTAGGCATTTTGCGACTCAACGAAACTTGCAAAGGATACGCCGCAAGAGACGTACTTATACCAGGAAAAGTAGACTACAAATCTGAATATATGGATTTCAACCCGAAGTCAACTATAGAACGTATCAAAGATATGCCGTACACCGACAACAATAATTTGATGGAAGACTACCACGTAAAAACAAATAACACGGATGACCTACATACCGTGTCAGGTTCAAAGAAACAACTTGAAACACAACGCAAGGTTGATCACAAGATAAACGAACTAAAGAATACACAGCAAGTAAACGACTACGTACTTTACGTAATCACAAGTATCACTTTTATGGCAATTATCATTATATGTTTATCCAATTACAATAAATTTGAATGTTACGAAAAAATAAACACGGAAGAGGAACCAAACCAAGATGAAGAAAGTGAAAGCTGAGCTACAGCACCTAGAGCAGTCGACATGGTCGAATATCCTCTTACGCCTAGGAATAGCCCAATAAGCTATCCAAGTACAAGACAGTTTAACTTCAATTAAAACTTTTTCGGAAGTCAGGGACTTCCAGCTTCGAGGGGAGGAGTGTAGTAAACCGACAGAGTCGCTTTCCTATAATTATACATCATAAGGACTTTGCACTATATGATATATTGATCAACGACTATACCACGCCCTGAGGATTTATTACATATTTAAAAATCGCATAACGATTTCTAATAATACATATTGCCAAATAAACCAGTTCACAACTCAAGGTTTATTCGACAACTTTTAACATTTACGCCGGTACCTTGCATACCGCCGGTATTCCTTTGATCCACCTCCGAGTCTCTACCGTGTACCTAATAACCTAGGGAGACTTTGTATATATACGAGTCTCCGTCTGTATCTAAATTAGAATTAGCTCAGTGCTAGTACGACGTACATACTTGTAAGTACTTAGTATTAACCACTAATCTCTCGGGCAGACGCTTATCGCTCTGTCCTCAAATTTCTATATTCAAATGTAATACCATTATATTATTATTAACTTTAAAATAAATTACTTAAATTATAACGTTGTAACTTGTAACTCTGCAACCTTTTCTCCTACTCAATCATCAACGTCGACAAACTCAAAATATAAGCGTTAGTGAGGGATCACTACAGCATTTAAAATTTCTAAACCTATGTAATGTAGTGTATACAATTCATTTGTCTTACATACTACTTTATTAGATTTATTATTGAAATAAATAATTATTACATTTTAGGTGAATGTAGAAAAATATTAATTAAGAAAAAAATGATTAAAAGTACAAGGTCTAAAAGAAGAAAAATTAAAAATGAACTGGATATACTCCAGGAAATGAGTGTATGCAGTACATTCAATGAAGAAGATACATATGTATTAGCACCGCAGGAAATTGAAACTACTGTCTTGAATAGTTCATTTTCATCAATAGATTCTTCTCAAAATTCTTTAAACCAAATCCCTCAAAATATGCCAATAAATTCCAATATGGTCGAAATATTGCCTTCATGTATATCAAATGTACATTTAGTACTCCATTATCAGACAATTTTTCTATCAAAGATTTTTTAAAGCATTGGGCAATTCAGTTTAATATAAAACAAAATGCATTTGATGGATTGCTGAAAGGTTTAAAGACGCATGAATGTTTTAAAAATTTACCGAATAGTAGTCGAACAATTTTAGAAACACCAACAAACTCTTCAAATTTAATTCGGAATGTGAAACCAGGCATTTATTATCATTTTGGTTTAGCCAAAGGTATACAGATGTATGCTCCAAATAATTTGAGTACTATTAAAATTGCAATAGGAATTAATGAACTTCCTGTTGAAAGTGAAGCTTGACGGACTAATGATGTTAGCATTAATATAATAAGTAATAACACGACAATATGATTATGTATAAGTATAATATATAATAACGTACAACTGGACAATTAAACTGTGACAGTACACACACATCGTATACGCTCTGTACAACGACGCCTGTGCAAGTGAATATTACATACATCAAAGGCCCTATATATATGCACGACCGAGGTCATGTTACATCCGTAAAGAGAGTGAGTCTTATGCTCGTACATAACTAGTTACTATATTGTACACACGTGTCAAGGCTGACTACATATACTACATATTAATTGTATATTTCAACACCCTCCCTCAATTAATAATCTCTTTAATTGTAGTCACTCCTATGGCTGACCGCAACTTCTCGAATCGTTCCTTAACCAAAGGCTTGGTTAGAATGTCCGCAATCTGGTCCTCTGTTCCAATGTACTGTAGTTGGAATTGTCCCTCTTCGTATTTCTCCCGTATGAAGTGGTACCGTACGTCTATATGTTTTGTCCGCTTATGAAACTCCGGATTTTTCACTAAACGAATAGCACTCTGATTATCTATAAATAAAACTAGTTGTTTGTCACCTGTTGTCGATAAGCTTGTTATCAACCGTGTAATCCACAAGATCCCTTTGACAGCTTCACTGGCCGAAATATATTCAGCCACTGTCGATGATAACGACACACAATGTTGTCTCTGCGATGTCCATGAAATTATGCTTGACCCGTACCTGAATAGAAATCCTGACGTCGAACGTCGTGTCTGAATGTCGCCTGCGTAATCTGCATCGCTAAATATTTCTAATGACAATTTTGTTTTGTTATTAAAGTACAAGCCATAATTAAATGTTCGCTTGATATATCTTATAATCCGTTTTACCAAGTTCCAATGAGCTTTAGTTGGTTTTGCTAAGTAACGACTAGCAAAGTTTACTGCATATGCTATATCTGGTCTTGTTACCTGTGATAAGAACAGTAAGCTACATACTGCCTGCCTATAAGGAATATCTTCATTCAATATTTCCGTATCTTCCTTTTGTTCAAGTGTATGTGATTTATCTATCGGTATTGAAAGTTCCTTGACTTTATTCGATCCATCTTCGTATCCTGGTGGTTGTACCATATAAATTTCTTCCTGTAGTTCTCCGTACAGAAATGCTGCCTTGATGTCGAATTGTCGTAATATTAATTTTTCCACAGCTGCTACTGCGAATATCGCCCTAATTGATTCGTATCTGACCACTGGCGAAAATGTTTCATGGTAATCTATACCGTATTTCTGTGAACAACCTTTAATGACCAATCTGGCCTTAAACTTATCGATATTACCGTCACTTTTATATTTGGTTTTGAAAACCCATGCATTACGTAACGCAACCTTGCCCTGAGGCAAATTAACTAGTGACCAAGTGTTGTTTTCGTGTAGTGATGTAATTTCATCACTCATAGCGTGCTCCCACTCGTTTTTCTGTGGGCCAGCTATCGCTTCATCACGATTTAGTGGTTCAACGAGATTGGCGACGAACGACGACACATTATACCTGATCGGCGCTTTTAATGTATTCCGATCACGTAGCACCATGCCACTCCTGTTGTCGACCTTGACCGGATCGCCCTCGATTTGAGTCTGAGTATCTGTGAATTCTAATTTGTCTGCAATTATATTTTCCAATTTATTACCTTCGTTTTCGAATATAATATCTCTAGACATTGAAATTTTATTTGTTTTCGAATAATACACACGATAACCTTTGGTATTATCCGAATAGCCAACAAATATTCCTTTTTCACTTTTAGGGTCCCACTTTTTACGTTTTTGCTTTGGTATGTGTGTATATACGACAGTACCAAAAACTCGTAAGTGTTTAATGTCTGGCATTACCTTATAATATAACTCGTACGGTGAGTTATTTTTAACTGAACTGGTTCCTGTTCGATTAAGCGTGTAAACAGCCGTGTTTACCGCCTCCGCCCAAAGTGATACATCCAAATTTTTCGCACAAATCATTGTCCTCGCTGACTCTACTATTGTACGATTTTCCCGTTCCACTTTTCCATTTTGCTGTGGTGTGTAGGGAACTGTTAACTGATGTCGAATCCCGTGTTTTTGTAAAATACCCGTAATTTCTTTATTTACGAATTCTAATCCATTATCCGTTCGTAATATTTTGACCTTAGAACCTGTTTCTGTTTCAACACTTTTTATGAACGTCTCAAAAATATTTTTAACATCATATTTATTTTTAATAAAATATACCGTTCTATAATGCGAGTAGTCGTCTTTGAATAACAAGAAGTATTTTGAACCGCCTATAGAGCTTACCTCCATTGGTCCACATAGGTCTGCATGAATTAAATCACCGACATTGTGATACTCCGTATTACTTTTACTAAATGATTTACGACTTTATTTACCTATTATACAACTGCTGCACATGAATTCGTCGTCCTTGGCTGAACATACTATTTCGTGTTTCGTCAAACAACTTTTTGCGTACTGTAAATTCTGATGTGCCATGCGCTCGTGCCAAACAGATAACCTGTTTTCGACAGCTACAGTCGCGTACCCGTTTGTCGGTACTTCGACCTTGATGTTTAACTCAAACAACCTTCCGCATCTCTTACCTCAGCATACGGGTTTCCCCTGTTTAGTTAACATACACGTCTAACTATCTGACGTCATTACTAATCCTTTATCCATCGCGACACCGCATGAAAATAAATTAAATTTTAGTCCCGGCACGTGCAACACGTTTTCCATGTAATTTTTATTCCAATTACCGTTTACGTATGATAATATATTAATATTACCTCTTCCTGCTGCATACAGATTTGTCCCATCACCTATAGTGATTTGTTGAGTGTTGTCCAGTGGTTCATAACTTGAAAACCACTCTCGATTTGCGCTCATATGATCCGAAGCGCCCGAGTCTAGTACCCACGCATCTGTTGCAATATTATTTATTCTTGACTCGCTTATGAATGCGTTCAAGTTCGCACCTATAGTACCGGTTTTACCACTGTGTACACTATGTAGAAAATTTCTACAGTCTCTTTTATAATGACCTAGTTTACCACAGTAATAACACTTAATATTACTTTTATTAGTAAATTGATTTTTACCTTTCCCATAATTATGACTGCTGTTTCTTCCATCAGATCTGTTTTGAAATTTGGCCGGAAATGCACTCGATTTCTCTTGTTCACCAACTTCACCTTTGATCTGGATAACCCGCGATTCTTCAATCGACAATCGACTAGTCAAATTATTTATATTTTTACTTCCCGTTGGGACTGAATCCCAAGCACTGTAAAAATGATTATATTCTTTTGGTAATGTCATTAGTATTTTTGTCATAACCATGTTATCCGTAACTGGTTCACCCTGATGTTTCAAGCGCTGATGATATTATAGTGGATCGTAGAAAAAAATATAAGTACGATAGCTTATCTCCAGCTGATGTTAAACATAGAAAAAAACAAAAAAAAGACTGGGATATTCGAACCAAAAAGCTGTCCACCACGTTACATAATAACTGATGTTCAGAAAAGTATTCATTTTTAATTAAATATTTATATCTTATAGATATATATAATAATCAATTTAATGCATGGCATTTCTATGTACCTATGTCCTATTATAATATTTAAATAATTTGTTTTTTTATAATATTTTGTTTAAAAATTCAAAATGTTATCATTTAAGATTTGAAAAATAACACTGGACAAACAAAGTTAATTGATGATGGCGACGAGGATTCTTTTGATGACACTGATACTGACCCTACTTGGTGTGATAAAAGAAAATTTGATGATTTAGAAAACAATAATTCTGATATCGAACAAAATAAAGAACTGAGTTCAAAGAAAAAAGTATTTTTAAAAAAAATATTTTTGACATAGATGAAAGTAATTAATCAATAACCTATTATAAATATAATAATTTTAACAGCCCTTATAATTTCAGACGAATATAATAATGATCTTGAAGATACAATATTGATGACACCAACTAAAGTAAAGGATATTAAGGAATCTTTATTACAATCACCTAGTGGAAGCTGGAAAGTGACTAATTCAAAAACTTCAATCGCTCTACAATCGCCCAGTGGAAGCTGGAAAGTGACCAATTCAAAAACTCCAATCAGTCTCAAGAGAAACTTATTTCCTGAGAAAATTGATAAATCAGGTATAATATCTGACATTTTAATTAATTAATTAACAAGTACCTATCACCTAACATTTAATATTTACTGTTTTCACATAACATCTATACTTATTAAATAAAAACTTGTCAATTAAAAATAGTTGAGTCTTAGGTTATACATTATTGTACACATATTTCTATAACAAATTATTATACAATTTTAAAGGTCATAAAGTCGAAGATATCACAATACAGAGTGAACCAAATACAAATAGTATTGAACCCAAATTTGCCACATCTACAGGTATAAATACTAACAATTTAAATGTATATTAAAAGATAATTAACTAAGTAAATATATTTCTTGAATTTGAATTAGATTTTCAAAGTTTGGTGCTAAGTTCACTAACATATTTGAAACATGGGATGAACAATTTAATGTATACTGCTCATTCAAATAATGAAAATATTCTTAAATTGATGAATGATAAATCTTCTTCAGTCTCTTCATTTAATGATGAAATTGATATGGATTCATTATTTCCTATCATAAATGATAACGAACTGAGAGCCTTAGAAAATAAAACAAAAGATCCTGAGTTTAGACGTGTATTGGTAATAATTCAGTATTATTATAATTATTAATAGTTTTTAAATTAATATTGTTGCAGTATTCTTCATACTATATAAATATTATTTATACTTATATAGGTTCATAGAATTGCATTGCTGATTGGAAATAAGGATCTTGGCAATAGTGTTCGGCGTATTATGATGAGGTTGTTTACTGATCAGTTCCTTGTCAACTATTCCCTATATGTCACGTGGACACGTGGTCTCCGGGGAAAAAATGTTGGGGCCCTATGCTATTGAGTAAACTGTAAACGTATCAAATATTTAGATGTACTTACCACGAAAAACTTCAATGTATTGCTCTAGAGTCTAGACTCCAGGCTTTTAGAAAGTCAACTGCATCGCGGTCTGCTATTGTAATATATAGGTAGTTACTATATTGTATATTATTTATTTTAGAAAAATATAATAATGTGTGATATAAAAATTTCAAATTATAATTGCCAACAGCGTCAGTAATATTATTATTTAATAGTACTTAAACATAAAAATTTCAAAAGTCAAAATTGCAAGCAGCGTCACCAGTCAGCACCAAAGTTACCGAATAGGCGAATTGCTTAAACGAATTAAACGCTAAACGAGTCAAATGTAAAATGAGACATGAGTCAATCCGCAATCCGCACTGACCATAATCGTCGGCATCCACCACCCTCTCGCCTACTCATTATCAACTATCGGCTTATCTACTATCTAATAATAACGGGAAAACCTTATTATTTGTTGTTATTATCACAGGGTTTGGTTGAAATCACAAATGTTCTGTACCCACTATAGATCGTTCGGTTATTAGTATTCGATAAATACTCAGTTTAAAAATAGATTTTTTCTATTAATCTGTAAAAATTTTCTGGTAATCACAACTTTGGTACCATAAGTCTAATTCTCCAAAACTCATTTCATCACTTAAAAGAGAATCAGAACAGTAATTTAATATGTCAGCATACAAATTTAAAATTTCCTTAAATTCGAGTTGAATTTCTTTACTAACAACTTTTACTCCTGGCTTTGGTTATAGACAAATGAAACTTTTTAATATGGTTTGGTGTTCCATAAATTGATTTTTCATTTGGTCCAAGAAATTGTCAATGAATGGAATAAATAAGGAAACACGATAATAATTTTCTGGACAGTCAGTGGCTACATTGCATCTCATTGACTGCTTGCCTGTGATTCTTGGAACACATATATTAATATTTAATTCATTACAAGTATCTTTAGTTTCTTGAAATATGGAATGAAATTCGTTGTCAACATTATCTCTGATATTTTGAACTGCATACTGTGTTTGACAAGCAAAATTCAAAACTGTTTCTAGGTCCAAATTTTCAGACTGGAGGAATTTGCTCAATGGTGCGCTCAATGAAAATATTTTCACTAAAATACTCAGAGAAATTTGAAATTTTAGCTGATGTATTGAGGTATTTAACTGGTTCGCTGTTGTAGATGAATCTATATCTCTCAATTTATATATCTCATATAGAGCATTAATAATGGCAGGCTGAAGTTTATGAAATATCAATACTGCATCGTGACGTTCTACCAATCTTGTGGCACAAAATTGCTTTAGTTTTGATGATTTAGATTCTGGTACTATGTTTTTAATAGACTCTTGTAAAATATTTTGTCTTTTAGGATATCCGAAAAATGTACACACTGATTGCATTATCCCCATAGAATTCCTAATATCTGCTACATTACAGCTGTATGGTATTGCAAGGTTAAGGCAGTGAGATGCGCAATGCATATATAATGCCATAGGATGGTCGTTTCTAATGTGTGCCTGCACACCGTTAAACCTACCAGACATTGCTGCTGCCCCATCATACCCTTGACCAACTAAATATTTTACTTCCAATCCAATACTTTTTAAACATTGCAAAATTGTTGTTGCATGTGCTTGTCCAGTGACTTCCTTGACTTCTACAATCTGCAAAAAATCTTCTCGAATGTTTTTTTGCTCAGTATGAACGTATCTCGTACATATTATTGTCAACTGTTCTTTGTTTGATATATCAGTTGTTTCGTCAGCTATTACAGTGAACCCTTAAGATTTATTTATATATTTTACAAGTTGTTTTAGAATTAAATTGTTACACACCATAAGAATCTCATTTTGGATTTTCCAACTAACATATAGTGCATGTTTAGCACTATTTTGTAGATGATCTTCAAGATCTTTAAGAATCTATTCTAAACCTTAATAATTGTCTGAAATTTCCGTCATTATTATCATTAGTAACAGCTAATTCAGTACTTGTGTCATTTTGATTAATAAGTGGTTTATTTTCCCGATGACCTCTAAGTGCGATTCCCTGTCTACCACAAAATAGAACAGTTTTAATTATTGGTAGAATGCATTTCCTAATTTTTTCTATTTATTTTTTCAATGCATTATTTATTTGTAATTCCACAGAGTCAACTTTATTGTTTTTCACAGCAAGATAATTGTCATATTTGTATTGACATGTCTTATGGTAATTTGTATTGCCATGCATTTGAAATTGGCCTTTAGCACCAATAGCTTTTTTCCAGTTATCAAATTTACTTGTCACTAAATTTCCCAAAGTCTGATGGGCCCCTTTCCCTACTGTATCATGACTAAAAAATACACATATCCTACAATATGCTCCGTTTTGCTCCTTTGAGTATTGTAACCATTTAAACTGAAGCAACCATGAGTATTGAAATTTTAAGTTCCTATTTCCAGATTTAGGAAATTTATAATCAGGATTAGGAAACCATAGTTTTTCTATTGCTATTAACTTTTCATTATCAGTTAACTAAAATAAAATAATTTAAAACTAATTATTGGTATAAGATCAGGTAATACAATTAGTTAAAATTTAAATTTTCGTTCATAAACAAATTAATTTACATTTTTCCCTACATAATAAGATATATCATCAGTATAACTATGTCCACTTAATTTATACAATTCATTTGATGTACTAGCTTCAACAAGTTCATCACCAATTACCTGAATAATGTTTAGAAAAAAAAAGCGTTAAGCGTTAAAAATCAATTAGTATGAAAAGGAAATAAAGTTTGCCTAATAACTAATAAGACATTTAAAACAATACATTTTAAATAGTAATTAAAAAATATAGTACATAATGTATGCCAGATAAAGTGAAGAATGATAAAGAAAACTCCCAAGCTAAATAACACTATAATACCTGGCTGATTTTAAAAGCTATTAAGCTTATTAAGATTTTATAGATTCAAAGTATATTTGTAATTATTTTTAGGATAGTTTGTATTCAAAATGTTGTATGATTTCCCTTTAATTTGTTTTCAAATAAAAAAATTATAATAATAAATCAGCTATATTAATTTTATTCTTCCAGGTTAATGGTCTCAAACGATTGGCAAAAAATATTATTAATAATGTTTAAAAAATATATTAATATGGTTTTTTTGTAATATTATAAAAACATTATATTTGAAGTTCAAAAATATTATTATTTTTATATTATTATAAAAATGATATATTTGAAATGTTATTTTAATAATTTCAAACTTGCCAAATAATAATACTATATTAATACAATTATATTATTGTAATGTAATTATATTCAATTAATAATTATTGTGTAATATTAATTATTACGTTTGTAACTTTATTATAATGATATAATATTGTTATTTTGCTACCTGGGTATATAATATCGGGCGGGACACTATTCGGCCAAAATGAACCTTTCCCTTTTCGGCCAGTTCACTTTTCGGCCATTCTGGAATGTCCGTTTTCGGCCAGTACACTATTTTGGTTACCAATTGAAAATATTTTTTTTTTTTTTATTTAGCTATCATATATTATAGTTATATTTAATACAGATACATTATAATATTATCAATTTACAAAAAAAAGAACAAAAAGTTATAGGAAAAAATATTTTTTTTAATAACTGTATCTGTTTGGTATCGAAGGATGAAGTGGACTGTATTTTTTAGATTGGGCAGGGTAAAGGCTACGCAATAAATCAGACTCGATAAGATACAAATCAATGCCGGTTTGCGGCTTACTATTAAACAAGAAAAAAATATAGGTAAATGTTGTATAAGTGGCACAAAAGGTGCTGGCCAGCAAAGGGGAATAATTAACTAACGCTACAATAATTGAGTATAAATAAATAAGGTATATAAAAGTATAGACATAAAAACCGTGACGGCGGCTGCAGTCCCGGCTGACGGTGGATGGTAAACAGGTACAGGTAGACGGTGAGTAGGTGACAGATGACGGTGAGTAGGTGACGGATGACGGTAGACGGTGACAATAACGGTAGACGGTAGACGGTAGATGGGTGACGGATAACGGTGGTCTTGACTTTAAGTTAACAGGGACTGCACACGGGCGCACTGTCGACTTGGTGGTACGGTCGTTACTGATCGGCGGTCGCTTTCATATGTGTGTGTGTGTGTGTGTGTGTGCGGTGTGCGCGATCAGCTTATCACCGGGTGATAAGCTGCATAGATATGTTTGAACATGCCGGCCACCTTGAAGGGACGAACCTTCAATCTCTCAAAGGTAACGGACAGAGCTTGACCACCGGTCGAGTAAGGAGCTTTCCCTGTGCTGTTTTTACTTTTGCTACTCTGACGACTCCATCTGTGCCAGGGTGCACTTCGACTACTCGTGCTGTAATCCAAGTTAGTGGGGGGGAAGGTTCTCTAACAATCACCAAATCATTCTCTTGCAAGTTTACATTTTGATGAGCCCATTTCGGTCGCTCTTGCAGGGTATGGAGGTATTCTTTGTTCCAACGTAACCAGAAGTGTTGATGAATCTGCTGAATAAGTGACCAACGGTTTCGAGGGCTTATGGAGGCCGTAGGGTTAGTCAGTTCTTCAGGCGATGGCAAGGTGACGAGTGGTCCCATGGTAAGAAAATGTCCAGCGGTGAGAGTCTTGAAGTCACTTGGGTCAGATGACATGGCACCTAACGGCCTGGAGTTGAGCGTTGCCTCTACCTGATGAAGGACAGTGTTCAACTCCTCATAGGTGAGAACACGATCAGATATGATTCGGTGCAGCAAGGTTTTGGCGGATTTCACCGCTGCCTCCCATATACCTCCCATATGAGGGGCAGCAGGCGGGTTAAAATGCCATTGGATTTGATGGTGACTTATGTTATGAATGAATCTCGTCTCTCGGGTCATATCATAGATTTGTTTCAAATATCGCTGGGCTCCGACAAAATTAGTGCCACAGTCACTGAATATATCTGTACATTTACCCCTTCTGCACACGAATCGGTTGAAAGCGGCAATAAACATAGGGGTAGACAGGTCGGACACTAACTCGATGTGGACGGCGGTTGTTACCAAGCAAACGAAAATACAGATGTAGGCTTTAGTAACCTTAATTTTCCGCAATATCGCAGCTTTTACTTCGAACGGCCCTGCAAAATCCACACCAGACTTGCCAAAGGGCTTAACTTCGTTTACTCGATGTCTCGGTAAATTTCCCATAATTGGCTGTATAATCCGTGGTTTGGCACGAAAGCACGGTATACATTTATGTAATCTGCTCTTGACGATACTGCGAGCTGACATTATCCAGTATTCTTGACATAAAATATTTAGCAACGTTTGGGGTCCCGGGTGACCATTGGTACGATGCGCGTGATCAATTAACAGCATGGTCAAACGTGGAGATTTTGGTAGTAGCAGGGGGTGTTTTTCTGCGTATGGAATGTTCGCATGGACTAGACGACCTCCCACCCGGATTAAATTTTGACCGTCCAGAAATGGGGACAACTTTCGGAGTCGGACGGAGCATGTTTTATTGTTCTTCAGGTGGTGTATCTCTTCTCCAAAGAATGTTTGCTGAGTCCAGCGCACCTGGGCTAACAATGCTCTGTTAATTTCTTCTGTGGTTGGTATAGGGTTGTGGAACTTGGTTTTATGTAAAAAATGATCTTTTAATCGTAACCAATATGCCGTAAGTCTTAATAGTTTGGGAAAATTTTCCGACTGATTTAGTATCGGGCACTCCTCAGCTTTGACCAGCGTGATCAGAGTAATTGGTTTTTTCTCTCCTTCTTCATCTTGCCGTGCTTCGGGAGTCATTACTCCTTCGTCCGGTCAGGTATCTGTCGGTTTTCGAAGGAATTCTGGGCCTTTCCACCAAAGTGCATGGTCAGATAGCTCCCTAGGAGACAATCCACGTGACGCACAATCCGCGGGGTTCAGCTCGGATGGTACATGGCGCCATATATTCACGTCAGTCAACTGCTGGATTTTTGCTACTCGGTTAGCAACAAATGTCTTTAGTTTAGCCGTGGGTGACTTTATCCAAGCTAAGGTTATGGTAGAGTCGGTCCATGCCGTTACGCTTACAAACTTGAGTGTCATATTCGCTTGCATGAAAGACAACAATCGTGCTAGAAGCCCAGCACCGCATAACTCCAATCGCGGTATGGATACTTTTGCCGCCGGTGCTATCCTTGATTTGCCCATTAAGAGGTGACAATACGATTCTTCGTTCTCCATTGTTACGCGTAAATACACCGCAGCAGCATAAGCTGCTTCCGAACTGTCACTAAACCCATGAAGTTCGTATGTGGCGTAAGGATGGGTGACATGCCGGTTAATTCGTAAGGTCGTTAGCACCGGTAACTCTTGGTGATATTTTAGCCATGCAGCTGCTGCATCTTCGGGTAGTGGTTCATCCCAGCTCACTTCCATTAGCCAAAGGTATTTCATTAGCTTTTTGAGATCCGTCGTAACTGGAGACAATAGTCCAAGAGGATCGTAAATCCTGGCAATCTCTGACAACACAGCACGCTTACTGTATTTCACTGGGTTTGGTTGGTATTGGTAACTGAGTGAGTCGTTTATTGGGTCCCAGTTCAGTCCAAGAACTTTTGTATATTCCGACCCATGTTCAGCAAATGTAACTGGCTGGGATTGCCGGTGTTCTGGGGGTACTTGTTGTAGCAGATGATTGGAATTACTTGACCACTTGCGCAATTCAAACTTGCCCCTGGAAAAAACGTTTATTAGCTTTTTCTGAAGCTCAATCGCCGCGTCTTCGGTCTCGGCACCTGTGACTACATCGTCGACGTACAAATCGTGTAATACAACCTTTTGTACATGTTTATCGTTTGCCGCTTCGTCCTCCACTAATTGGTGTAAAGTCCGAATGGCTAGGAATGGAGACGATTTTTGTCCAAACGTTAAAGTGTTCATTTGAAATTCTTCCACGGGTACGTCCAAAGAAAATCGATATAATAATCGTTGGTAAGGTCGGTGTTCTTCTGTGACAACCACTTGACGAAACATTTGTTTTATGTCCGCGGTAAATATCACAGGGTGTAACCGAAAACGTAGTATAATGGCTGGTAAGTCTTGTTGAAGTTTTTTGCCACAGAAAAGCTTATCGTTCAGTGAGCAACCTGTGGTCGTCTTTGCAGATGCATCAAACACTATTCTCATTTTCGTGGTGGTACTCTCCGGTCTCAAGACAGCTTGGTGAGGGATATAATAGGCGTTTTCCTCTTTTCCCAGATTGACGGTCACTCTAGACATGTGACCTGAATCCAAATAATCTTTCATGGCGTTGTTATAATCACTGTGAAGTTCTGATGATTTCTTAAATCGGTTTTCTAACTGACGTAAGCGATTTAAACCCACATCTTTGGATTTCCCCAGAAATGGCGGATATTGTGTAAACGGTAAATGCACAACATATCGTCCATCTGGTTGACGCGTGGTACTTGAACGATATATTTCTTCGCATTCCGCATCACCAATGTTACTTTTAACGGCTGTTGGTATATCTTCGATGTCTAAAAACCGCTGCAGAGTTCGATCGATGGAATCGATGGTCGCACATAGGGTTACGATTTTGCTTTTCGGCGCAGTAGACACTTTTCCCATGAGGACCCATCCAAAAACGGTTGACAAGGCTATCGGCTGACCAACGTCACCCTCTTTTTTATCTCCCAATATGAGGTATGGAAAAACATCTGCACCCAGCAACAAATCGATCGGTAGTGCTTGAGCGTACTCCGGGTCGGCTAACTTCAAACCACCTGTATGCGGCCACGCTTTTTCCCACATACGTTCCGATGGAACAGAACCAGTGATACGTTGTAAGATGAGAACATCAACGTTAAAGTGTGGGCTGTCACAATCAACCGGATGCACGTTCACGTTAGCGCGTCCTCTCACCATTGGAACTTGGGTACCAGATAGAGCCTGCACTGTAATGTCACACTTTCCTCGAGTTAAACCTAGACACTTTACGCATCGTTCAGTGATGAAACTGCTTTGACTTGCACTGTCTAGCAGAGCTCTCACCTTGATGGTCTCTCCATTCTCACTTTGAATAATTACTGCAGCGGTCGCCAACAGAACAGACGTACGAAGACCTTTTGTCTCAGATGCCGCGACAGTAATATGTGCAGAAGTGACTGTTTCTACCGCGTTAGGAAGATGTACTAAGGAATGGTGTTTTTTACCACATTCAGCACATTTCCTTGGATTTTTACATTCACTAGCCATGTGCGCACTAAAACAATTAAAACATCGCCCCAAATCCTTAATAATTTGATGGCGTTCGGTCGGCGTTTTCTCCTTGAACAGTGGACAATGTATGAGCAAATGTCCTGGTTGACTTTTGCACACTTGGCAGGTAAATGTCTTTTTCTCTAATTGTTCTGGCGTGGCTTTTCCTGCATGATGATTACTGAACAGGGTGGTCGTTTTTCCTGGTTTGTAAACTTTGGTTACCGGTTTGGTGATTTCTTGACAAACGGTTGCAGATTTGCAATACTTAGTCAAAAAAGTAGTGAACTCTGTCACGGTGGGATCTTCCGTTGTATCCACCAATAATTCCCATTGGGATCGAAGTGGTTGGTCGAGTTTTTTTTGAAGTAAATGTAAAATAATCGGGTCCCATTGGTCCACTGCGTATGATAGATTGGATAACGCACCGATTGACTCGACAATAATATTCAATAGTTTTCTGATAGAACTTCCATCGCTAATAAATGCTTTCGGAGCATTATACAACTCTTCGATATGGTTTCCGGCTATGACCCGACGATTTGTGATAAGGCTAGATCATAATTGCTATCGGTCAGCATTAAATTCCCTATCAAGCTCAGAGGCTCTCCAACTAAATACGATTTTAAGTGACTAAATTTAAAAATCGCCGATATATCTGCTTCCCCTACTGTTTTGTCAAACATGTTCCGAAAACTAATATATTCTTTTGGGCCACCACCAAACTTGGGTATGGATAATTTTTCGATTGGATAATACTTATTAGGATTAACATGGGTTTTTGTTTCAATAAATGTTTTATTAAGTGACGCATCAGTCATGGCTTCAGGTAGGTATTCATCAGCGAAGATTTTACACCCCACATATTTCTCCTCGAATTCCATACGCAGTTTTTCCTCGATAACTGCGTCCGACGAGGGTGGCCCTTTGCATTGATGTTTTATAATGATCGTTAACTGTGTTTCGAAATCATTCGCTACACTTTCAAGTGTCGCATACATTATTTTAAATTTGGTTTTCGCCGTTTTGTTGGTCGGATCTGCTTCAATTGCCACCCCCGCATCATGTACGCGTTGTACCTTACACTGCAGACTAGCTATACGTAATTTCGCCTCTTCGTATACCCCCATGGTTGATTAAATAATTATAATCGTTTTTATAATTACGTATTAATATGTGTTTAGCTACCTACTACGCGATATGTTTGTACGGAGGTATATATATACGATGGGATGATGTGCAACGCGTTGTGTTCGCAATCCGGTTTGTCTTCGTTTACGGCGGCGCTGTGTATACCGTCTTTACCTGTTATGATGCTAAAGTCCAAAGTACAATTTCTCGCACACTGGTTCACACTCTTATATAATAAGTTATATAATACTAACAGGCCTATTAACTATCGGTGCTTACGTAATAACTTTTTTTTTTTTTAACAAATAGGTACCTAGGTGTAATTCAATCGCTTAGAACTATAATAATAATCCTAGGCTCGATGGACCAAATGTTTGGTATCGAAGGATGAAGTGGACTGTATTTTTTAGATTGGGCAGGGTAAAGGCTACGCAATAAATCAGACTCGATAAGATACAAATCAATGCCGGTTTGCGGCTTACTATTAAACAAGAAAAAAATATAGGTAAATGTTGTATAAGTGGCACAAAAGGTGCTGGCCAGCAAAGGGGAATAATTAACTAACGCTACAATAATTGAGTATAAATAAATAAGGTATATAAAAGTATAGACATAAAAACCGTGACGGCGGCTGCAGTCCCGGCTGACGGTGGATGGTAAACAGGTACAGGTAGACGGTGAGTAGGTGACAGATGACGGTGAGTAGGTGACGGATGACGGTAGACGGTGACAATAACGGTAGACGGTAGACGGTAGATGGGTGACGGATAACGGTGGTCTTGACTTTAAGTTAACAGGGACTGCACACGGGCGCACTGTCGACTTGGTGGTACGGTCGTTACTGATCGGCGGTCGCTTTCGTATGTGTGTGTGTGTGTGTGTGTGTGTGTGTGTGTGTGTGTGTGTGCGGTGTGCGCGATCAGCTTATCACCGGGTGATAAGCTGCATAGATATGTTTGAACAGTATCACATGCACGCATATTCTCTATATTGTTATGGACGTCTCCACAATCGAGTTTGTTCGCTAATAAAGAAATACGTGGTGTATGAGTTATCACTAATACTTTATTAATATAATCAATTTTAAAAGAAATTTAGTTGTACAGAATACTTATTAGACTTAAGTAATTTAACAGAGGTTCTGCTCGATGGTCTGCCAGTTCTACACTGTCTATTACACAGACAGCGAGACACGGTAGGGGCTCGCTCGGGCTCAAAACCGTCCACACAGCGAATTCCCTTAGTCCGTGTGACTATGTCTGTTCACACATTAATATGCTTACACACTATTCTATATTATACTATTACTATATCTCATACTGCGTATAGCATACAGACAGGGGTTCACAACAATATTAAGAGTCATTATTAATTATAGTTGGGAATCCAACATCTACGTATACGTTGAATCTATAGGTTGACGGTCGATAAAAGTAATAACTAACAACTATCTAGGCGTATAGAATATCTTTCATCGTTATCTTCGTTCTATTATATCGATTGATCATAAGCCATAACTCTGTTTAGTGTGTGTAGGTACGTACTACGGTGTGTTCGTATAGTCTTAATAGAGTCAGGTGTGTACTTAAATTAGTTTATTTTTTTTATACACTATGACAACATTTATCGAAAGTAATCGTGGTAAACGTATGTTAGTGTTTCAAAATTATAAATTTCGTATGCAAACACTAAACTTGATGGAACAACGCGGTGGAAATGTGTGGTTCGATCGTGCAGTGTTAAAATATAAATAAATAATCATAAATAATAAAAATAATGAAAATGAAAACGAAAATGATCATATGATAGATCATAATCATAATCCACATGAAACTAAAATTATTTATCGTCAAATAATTAATACAAGTTGTAAAAGAAAGGCCGCAGAAGACATATTTATTCGACCAAAAAAAATTATTTTCAAAGAAATTCAACAGAATAATTGTTCTGAATTTAATGAAACAGACATTAAGTGTTTACGGAAAAATTTATATGAACATCGTCGGAAAACGCTCCCAGTAAATCCAACTTCTATTCAAGAGGTACACGAAGCTTTGGAAAATCTAGACATAAAAACTATGAGCGGTGAGTCATTTTTAATATTAAACGATTCAGAAAAACATATAATTGTGTTTTCATGTCAAACAA
The DNA here is from genome assembly GCA_949089665.1 of Macrosiphum euphorbiae. Lineage (NCBI taxonomy): Eukaryota > Metazoa > Arthropoda > Insecta > Hemiptera > Aphididae > Macrosiphum > Macrosiphum euphorbiae. The sequence goes on from CARXXK010000002.1 coordinate 55,792,357, forward strand.
ATTGTAACGGAACATAAATATAATTATTACAAAAAAAGCTCTTAACAGAGCCAACAACTATTATTTACGACAGCCAATCGCAACGCAGGACGAGTACAACCAATCACAGGACAGAATGGGAGTAAAACACCACATTTTGGACTTAGAAAGGAATTACAAGTACTTCCGTACATCATATAAACATCAAAACTACATCAACGGATAGGGGAAGTAAAGACGAAGACAACAATACCTTCCCCATGACTGTAACCCCAAAAACTTCAGAGATAACACTAAATCCATCACGAGAGAAAACACAACATGCACCCGGATAGTGGATGGGTTTACTAGTCGGTACGGATAGTAGTATTTATACTAGAAAGATTCGGCATAAACACATCATCACACTCTCATTCCTTCTTCAAGCTTCGACTAATCTACAACGAAGACTGAAGACCCGAAGAAACCTCAAGAGATTCAACCAGCGAACAACGACCGGTACGATCCCGTGTGGAACTCTCTCAGAGCATCGCCACAAATTGATCGTACGGTCCAACGACGACGCCGATTCCGGTCCACGGCGTTCAAGTGCCCCGACCAGCGAACGACGACAGGTACGATCCCGTGTGCAACTCTCTCAGAGTATCGCCACAAATCGGTCGTACGGTCCAGCGGCAATTCCATAACACCGTAGGTTAACTTCGGCCTGTATATCTTTGTCCACGGAATCAACTAAGTGTGGTAACCTCTCGTTATATCCGACGTCGGAGAAAAGCTTAGACCGGAACTTCGACGCGGATACTCGATGCGCCATTAAGAGTTTCGTGCGACATAGATATTTGGCCAGGCGGAGCGGCCAGCAACGAGGGCTTTACAAGACAAAGAGAATAAATAATCAACCAGAGACAAGAGTTCACCATTTGGGTAAACGACTAGAATACGTATCAGGTTGTGAAATAAATTGTTCTTTTCAGGACAGCACTGATAAACAAGTCCCCCCAAGCGCGCATGCCTAGGCCTCGCTCGACCCAAACAGAGATTGTGATTAGACGCCACTTATTTGAGCGGGCCTAATAAAATTATCGGTCCCATCCACTGTTTTGTGCCAATAGCAAAACTCCTTTCATATTATATAAATATTAACGGGAAAACAACATTCCCCATCCCCGAATATTGTAATACATAAAATTAAATAGAAATAAAGCACTAATTATATATATAAATAACAGATGTATTCATATTCATGGTAAACGGCTATACTATTTCATAGCAAGTACCGTTTCAAAATCTAACATTTATATGGATGGGACTTTTAAATACTGTTCAAGATTTTTCTTGCAAATGTTCACTATCCATGGATTGAAGAATGGCCATTATATTCCTCTTATTTTTTGTTTACTGCCAGACAAGTCGATTTAAACATACTCATTACGCTTCGCTCCATTGTTAATAAATGTAATTTATTATTTTCTCCAAAATATGTGACAGTTGATTTTGAGATATCAATACATAAAGCTATCGTAGAAATATGGCCAGACTCAAAAATTATCGGCTGTAGATTTCATCTAACCCAATCTTTGTTTCGTCAAGTCCAAAGCTTAGGATTGGTAAGTGAATATAAAAACGATTTTTCAGATATTGGAAACTGGATAAAATATACTTTTGGACAATTATTTTTGAACCCTGGAGATGTTGAAGATTGTTTTATTGAAGATTTAATGTCAATATGTCCTGATGATGATAAATTAAAATCATACTGTGACTATTTAACAGACACTTATATTAGTGAGGAAAGCATATTTCCTCCTACTATTTCTGCATCTGGCTCTTCTGATTTAACTAGAACAACAAATGCATGCGAGTCTTACCATTCATATTTTAACTAATGTTTTTACAAAGACATAATTTTTAATTGGTGACCAAAATAGCGTACTGGCCGAAAACTGACATTCCAGAATGGCCGAAAAGTGAACTGGCCGGAAAGGGAAAGGTTCATTTTGGCCGAAAACGGTTCCGCCCATAATATCATATATTTTACAAATTCAGTATTCTCAATGTCTATGGTGGAATAAAATCCTGATAAATTTTTTACCACAGTAATACCTAATTTAAGACTACTGATGGGTTTATCACAAATAATGCCAATAGTTTCAAAATGCTTAACTACAAAAACATATTTTTCTGTCAAATCACGACATATATTAAAAACATTAAAAATTTTAAGACCTGTTTCGTCTGTGAACCCAATATAGCTGTCAGATGAAGACTTAATATTTATTTTAATATTTTTTTTTGAAAATTACCTGGAAATATGGAACGGTTAAGTGCTCAAATACTGAAGGTTCATAACTGTAAGGTTTATTATAAATATTTTTTTTTTTGAGATTTCAAAACAATTGGTTGGTTAAATAATAAAGATTCATGGTAGCGGTTAATAACTTGTTCAAGTGGTTTTTCGTGCTTCCGGACCTTTTTTTAAAACTTTCATGTAATTCTCGAAATTAAAACATGAACACTATTCAAGCGACTTAAATTTTCTATAATCGTCAACTATGTGCAGTAATCCATGCACATTATGAGAAATAAACTGAGGACCATATATTTCACTAAAATTTTCAAAAAAATATTTAATTAGTTTTTTACTGAAATTCACTAACTTTTCAGAACTACCAGGACATAAGAGAACTTTAAAACTGATGTGTAAACACATATATACACAATAACATTCATTATTTAAAATATATTTTAAGACCACAGATCCTGTATATAATAAAAATAATCTAAACTCAGTTGCTTTAAACCGGCAAATTTCATTTAACCCTCTACATTTCTTGAAAAATCACTCGGTACAAACGTATTCAATAATAATAAATGATTTTAAATACTGTTTACTTCAACTTGGGATACGGACATTGACGGGAGCATTTTTTGATACACCTAACCAGAGTAATAGCATTTTTTTCATAACCCCCAAACATACCAAATGCATATAGTCAAGACTAAAATCTTCAACTATATTTATATCTGGTATTTCAGTAGGTATAGAAACAGTAGAAGTGATATGGTGATCATCATCCACACGATTTAAGAAATCCGAATGAGTTCTTTTAGAAAAGTTGGTTCCCAAAAAACATGTTGTATTGTTTATACGTTCTCCTTCTATATCTTATACAGGATGAATATCCAGCGTGACCTTTTACAGATAAAATGAAACTCTTAGGGCCAGTTGTACCAGTCTAGTTTAAACTAGAGATTATCTAAACTTGGTTTAAAAATTAAACCGAAGTTACAATGTTCCATGTTGTTCAATGGTAGTTTAAACTACAGATAGTTAAACTAGGTTTATCAGAGCGGTCAGTGGATTCTATGAACGTTGGGACAACTACACCACATCAATACTATTATTATCAGTGCATTATCACTTCTTGGTTGATAATTGATATGATAGCATAATTAAAAACATTAATTTAGAATTTCAGATTAATATTAATCTTTTATTCTTTTATACTTTAAAGTTTTATAAATTTATTTTATTTCATACATATAAAACATAATTTTCTAATACATAAAAATTATTAAGAAATGACTCCAATTAAAAAAAGAGCCACTAACTTTTCCTACAAAGAAGAGAAAGCTTTGCTCGCTCTGGTTAAGAAATATGCTTCAACGATCGAATGCAAAAGAACAGACATAAACTCAAACAAATTAAAAGCAGCTTCATATGAAAAATTAGCTATAGAATTTAACAGTGTTTGTGGTGAATGTTATCGGTCACCCAAAACTCTTCGTAGTAAGTATGAAAACATAAAAAAATGTGGCAAAAAAGTTTTTTCTGATGAAAGAGCATACCTACGTGGTACTAGTGGAGGACCTGCAAAAACCACCTCTCCATGAGAGATACAATCAGAGCTTCAGGAAATTCTTGGGAATCAGATGACTGGTTTCAATTCAAAGTTTGATGATGACAGGAATCTTACCATACCGGGAACAAGTAATGTTATTAACTCGAGTAGTAATAGTGGTATGATTTTGGCCTCAAATACTGGATTGAAACCAATTGATGTAGTTTTGGATTGGTCTGAATATAGTCCAGACATGTTAAGAACTCGTCCCTCTCATGTACTTCAACCAGTCTTTCAACAAAATATGTTTGATGTATCTTTTAATGAAGAACCCGAAAATATAGATAGTGAAGGAGAACCAGTGATTGAGGGTAGATAAAAACCTGTAACGTGCCAACCACTTCAACTCAGTATTGATTGTATTTTGAATAAAATAACAAGTTGATTTTATAATGATAGTTTAGTAGTATTTATTTACCACGTAAAATAGACTAAGTCCAAATAATCAATTCATAAAAATGTGGTAAACGAGATGTGACTTAGTATCGACTTGGTGGCTGCTCTGCTGGTGCTCGTCGTCTCGGCTGGTGTTCGTCTGATGGACACTTGTCCATCGACGTATCTCGTCGGTATTCCTAATAGATCCCTCCTATGGCATTTTTAGTATAATAATGGTACACACGCCGTATCCGCCTGAGGTCATTTCTGACGTCTTTTACGAAAACAATGTTAACTACCGATTAAATGTTCCCTAGAAACTTCCTTTCCTAGGATATGTCTTTCCTAGAATATCTTTTCCTAGTATAAGGATATTGCGCGCTTATACTTATCACGTGTTCTTATTGATGTGGCCGTTATTAATTAGTTCTCTCTAATGCAACCGCTCGGATGCTGATATTATTACTATTACGCGTTCCCTGTAGCATTTACGTCTATTGTTGAATATAATATATATATTATCCTAATACAATATAATATTATATATATTATTACTATTATTAATATATACGTAGTCACAGCTCGTTACAAACCTTACTGGTTATGTTGATTTATAATATGTTGATCTATTATCCATTTTATTTTTAGTTGACTACAGAGCTGAAACTTTGAAAGATAAAGACATTATGGAGACTGTAGTAGATGATCTTCAAATTTCTGGTAATGTACCTATTCAAAAAGAAATTAAAGGTAAAAAAATAATGTTACTGTTGTAAAGGTAGATCTATATAGGTACCTACTAAATATATACCTAATTTACTAACCTAATATATTGCTCTTTTTAAATTGAATAATAATAATGCATATTGCATACCTACATAAAATAGTATCTATTAATTTTGTAAAATTCAAAAATACTAAAATATAACTAAAAACTGTATTGTATTATATTATGTTAAAACACTTAAAAAATGATAATTAATTTATGCCTCAACATGAATAATGCATACATTACATGTAAATTATGGGTATTGATATTAATATTGAGTTTTGTAGAAAGTTAAATATTAATTTAAACAAATTTAAAAATAAGAAAATGTTGGTAGATTGTATTGAAATGTTAAACTTTGATAATAATACGTAGTATAGTATAGTTTAATAATAATAATAATGAAATATTTTTTTTTATTAAGTAGTAAGTACCTAACTTTATAATTTCATATTTCATAAAACGTTTTACCCATATCCGTGTTCTAAACACATTTTTTTAATTTCACATTTTGTATTTAATTGACAAGATCATTGTAATGAACTATCAGTTAACTATTATTTTTTCCTATTTAGTAAAAACTTAAAAATTTTAAAATTAAGTTAATTTCATTGACCATACTTACTTAATTAAAATAAAGAAAGTAAAAAGTTTTAATGAATTTATCAATATTAAGTTACCTTGGACAATTTTAAATTTTCAACAATTTTCTATAAATATATATATAATTCTATATACATTTTCAACTATATTATATTGAAAATAAATGTTAATGTTATTTTTGTAGAGTAAGTTTGTTTGTGGTATACATACATTTCCATTATAATGATTTAGAAACTTGATGAAAATTTAAAATTGTCCAAGGTAACAAATTTATTAAATATTATTAAACATATTAATTTCTTGATTTTCAATGATGTATAGGTGTTTCCAAAGTATAATTGCAAATGTATTTAAAATAGTTAAAATATCACAATGTAGGTCGTGCTCGTAACTGTCCATTACAAGATAAGCTTACTAAATGGGCCTCTTCCAAAACAAACTTAGTAGGACTTCAGGATGAACTAATGAGAAAGGAGCATAACGTTAAGATTGAATTAATGAATTCCAGACATAAGAACTTTGTTGAAATAGAAAAACGAGAATCAGATCAAAGAATAGAGCTTATGAATCAAAAGCATGCCAAAGAAATGGAACTTTTAGATTTAAAATTAAAGGCTTTTCGAAATCAATAGTTAGGTATATGTATACAATTACCATACTATAAAAATACTGTTTGTTTAACACATTCGAGACGAACACGCGCGAGGCGTGTGATACAACTATGTACAATGGAGACGGAACATTTTCGCTCCTTTTTTTCCCCCTAAGACGAGCGGTTTTTACCATTTTTCGTACAATTATTATGCTTTCGCTTTTAATCAACTTTTACGATTTTTTCCCTATATTATAGTAGAAATGTTGTAGTTTTAAAAAAAAAATAATAATTTCCATAACTTAAATACTTCATATTTTTCTTATCGGTCAAAACACAATCAAAAAGGTGGGCAAGTGGGTGTCGCTCTGCTGTACAGTAGGTTACAAGTGGGTCACTGTATAATGGATGGTATTAAATTTGAATTCAATGATATAATATCATTGTATAAGAAAAACGATTCTGAGCGGTGACGGTATGTCAGTCTATGTATAAGACATATTATATACATATCTATGGTATTAAACAAAAAATTGACCTATAATAGGTACCTATAATAAATTCCAAACTAATCATATCACAATATCCATTAGATACTTATAACGCGTTATACATCAACAAAAACCGTGATACTATCATAGATATATAATAGTACACTTTAGAAGTTTCAAGTACCCACGAATAATATTCAATCACAACAAAATAACTAAAATCGTAACTCTTGGTTTAAATATGAAATTTTGTCTAAATTTGAAATTAAAATGTCTGTAAAAAATAAATGTGTTTATATATTTTTTAGATTTTTTGGTTACAGTATGAATTATTTAAGGGAATCTTTGTTTTAAATTTTCAACTCTTAGTTATAAAAACTGAACATTTTATAATTTTTTAATTCCAACGATTGATAATTTTCGATATTTTGATAAATTTTGTCAAAATTCCAAATTTAAATGCTTATAAAAAAAATCGTGCCCATGTATTTTTAATATTTTTCAACTGATATTGTAACAATATATCAGGAGCCTTGTATTAAATTTTTACACTTTTTGGCCCAACAGATAAAACTTTATTGATATTTATAGAAAAAAAAACTAAAAAAATTGAAACCTGTAAATGTCCATAAACAGCTCAAAAAGAGTCAAAATATTTTCAAAATTGTATGGTGTATAGGAAATGCTAATATAAACATTCAGTGAAATTTTCATGTATCTCCAGTAATTCGTTTTTGAATTACAACAAAATAAGGAAATCACCACATGAGAAATCGAGTGAATATCCAATGGTGTAAAAATTTGAATTTCAAACTCTCATAAAAATTTAACTTGACTGTCCGGTAGAGATTTTTTTATTGATAAAGGTAGATAATCTTATAAGGAATCCTGTGTTTCATTTTCAAATCTTAGATTTAAAAGAAAAATTTTTACGAATTCTTAACTCAAAATAATTTGCTAATTTTCGTGATTTTTCCATATTTTGTCAATTTTTGAACTTTAAATGCTTATAAAAAAAAAATTGTGACTAAGGATTTTTAATATTTTTCATCTGCCTTTGAAACAACATATTAGGAGCCTTCTATTAAATTTTCAAGCTTTCGCAACCAATAAATAAATTTTTATTGATATTTTTAGAAAAAAAACTAAAAAAAATGGAAAATGAAAATGTCCCTAAACAGTTCAAAATAAATCAAAATATTTTGAAAATGTTATCGTGTATAGAAAATGCGAATATAAACAACCAGTGAAAATTTCATGTATATACGTTCATTTGTTTTAGAGTTACACCAATAACCAAAATCGATTTTTTGGAAAACCAATTTTGCGTAAAAATTCCCGTTTTTCCTTAATTTTTATGTTGTTTTTCCCGGCGCTTGTGAAAACTACTGGGAAATTTATACTTTTGACCCCCCAGAGTACCAACTAGATTCACTTTCCTACCAGAAAAGCTACTGATGAAGAAAATCCAAGCACTTTTACTGTCCTAAAACGTGATGACAGACACAAAAATATAAATAAAAATATAAAAAAAAACATACATCATTGTAAAACCAATACATTCATCGCTCCGCTCAGAATCTAAAATGACAAAAAAAAAAGTCAACCAATTTTTTTTTTAATATAAAACTTCAAAAATAACATTTTTCTTTATTCACAAATTCAAAATAAATAACATAATTTAGTTATTACCAAAAAACTTAAATATAAAAACAAATTTATAAAAAATAATCTGAATACTCATACTAGTTCAGGCTACATGGGTAGTATATTAAAAAAAATTTAAAAAAAATTACTGGAAATGCTTATATAAAATGTCTTAATACTAATAATGATTTTTAATTTACAACCAATAATTATTTATATTAAGATATTTTTCAAAACAGTCCTCAATACATAACGGTGTATCACACTGTTTGCAATAAAACGAAGTTTCTTTTCTTCCTCTTTGCCACATATATATTTTATTTTATCTGCACAAACTTTACACTCTTCTGGGGTTTTGTTTTGATGCTGTTGATGGTATACGTGTAATAAAATGTCATCCTGACAGCCGATTTGTAACCGTATCATTATAGTTGTCTTGATTATAACCACTTTTTTTCTGCCATTTGTAAGCCCAAATTAATTATAAATGTCCTTAATGTCATTTTTTTGTGTTGGTTTACTCTGTTCTTCAATACCTATGTAACTATTCACGACTGTTACCATAAATAAATGAAAGAACATTTTTTTCCACCATTTTAAACTTTTTCTCTGAAATGGATAATATGAAACCATTTGATCTCCGTGATCAACACCTGTTTTGTTTATATTGTAGTCAATAATAGCATTAGGTTTAAACTTTGGAAGTTCACCAGTTTTAGATCTAACTGAGACTTGTTTCATATCGGCCGAATGAGCTATTGATAACATCAACACGTCTCTTGTATCTCTCCATTTGATACATACCAAAGGACCTTGTTTCGCATATGTCATTTCACCTTTTTGTAATTTTTCCTTTACTACTTCTTTAGGTAATCCTTTACGATTAGATATAACCGTACCTACACCATTTGTATTTTTTTCCCAAAGAGCATTCAGAAGTGCTGGGCTTGTATAAAATCTATCCATGTACACAGTGTGACCTTTATAATAATACTCTTCTAAAAGTCTATCAAACAAAGCAATTATTGAATTATCTTTTTGATTTTTACCAGAATAAATTTTAAATTTTAAAGTATATCCTGTAAGATGATCTGATAGTATATATAATTTCATACCGTATTTATGTGGTTTATTTTTCATATAAACTCTGAAATGTATACGGCCTCTAAACGGACACATACCTTCATCAATGGTCAAATTTTGACCAGGTTGATATGACTCAACTGTTTTTTTATTTATTAAATCAATATAAGGACGGATTTTAAATAAACTATCATGATTTTCTTTACCTCTTGAAATATAATTTGCATTATTATTTAAATGCAACATTGAAAAAATCGATGAGAAACGATCTCTAGTCATTAGCTTTGATGCAAATGTGCTATGAATAAATGCATTATTCGACCAAAAGTCTTTGATATGTGGTTTTGGTATTATAGACATATTATGAAGAATAATTGAAAAAAAACTATACATTTCGGAAATATTTACCGGTTTCCATTTATGCCAAATAGAATTTTGTTTCAGCATATTTTTTCGTCGAAGAGATCGAATAATTGAGTATGCATACCTATTAGTTTCTTTTTTAATTAATTTAATTAAACTATCTGGAAAAAAAATACTAAAAAACTCTATTTCAGCTGATTTACCAAGTACTTCATCTGAGACACCTGACATTGACGTAAATACGTAAGGTTGGGGTTCAGGATTTACTCTTTCCCATTCAAATATAACAGGTGCTATACTTTCAATTGAACGTCTTTCTACTTCTCTATTTGTCAAAAAAGGTTCATTATTATCACGATTTTGTATAAAATTTTCATGTTGAATTTCGTCTATGGTGTCATCAAAACCCCATTCCACAGCTATATTTTTATAATTACTTTCAACATTTTCTATTGGTACTTCATTCATATTTTGCCTTCTATTATCAGTAATTGGAACAGTTAAATCATTATCAATATTGTCAACCATCTCAACAAGATTTTCAAAAAGATTTGCACATTCATTTTCAAATGCAACCGGTTACAAATTCGTATAAACAGCTTCACTCGTGTCCTCGTCAGAACTATTATTATCAACATCATCATCTTCTCTATCAGATCCACTATCATCCATAAATTCATCTAACATACGACTTATGTCTTTGTCGTTAATTTTTTTAGACATTTTTCCCTTTAAAAATAATAAAATATTAAACGTAAATCGTTTACTTATCACGCTCTGTATAAAAATAAAATGTATAAAGCGTCTATTTTATTTAAGAAATATATCGATAACAAGACGTGTCTATATAAATAAAATGATATAAATAAAATAGTATTACCATTTAGGAACGAACTCCGTCAGCAAACTTCGTCAAGCCGACACACGACAGTCCAAGATAATGAAAAATTATTTTGATAAAATTATTAATTGAAACAACCATTATTAACAGCCAATAGGCGCTTCGAATCAAATTCCAGTGACGCTCCACGTGGAGCAAATAATGTATTCTTTTTATATAAATAATCTTTACGATATTACCTATCGATAGATTGTCATATGAAAACAATGGTGTGAGTATATGATTTTATATCGATTTTTAAAATTCGATAGTAGACACAACGCGCGAGACGCGTGATTCGTCTTTTATAAGTAAAATATCGTAATGCGCCAGATACGTGACTCGTCTCAAACGTAACTTTTAGATTATGACGGACCGTCTCGAATGTGTTAAAATTGTTAATCGATATTAAATTAAATTATTATATCATGTTTGTCTTGATAACTACAAATTAAATTTTACATTGTTTCAAAGTATCTAATTAAAATGTTTCTTGTAATTTCATTTGCCCCATTAGGTCGACAATTTTGTTCATCTGTCCCTTGTTCAAAAAATGATAGATTGATTACGTTTTCCATTTCTGTACTTATATTGGGTACTATTTAATTTAAGTCTATAGCAATGTTATGCAACACTGCGGTCTAAAGTTGCCACAATGATTGATTCAACTTTTGACACATGGATATTTATTCCAACTGATAAAATTGGGAATCTACGCTTATACACTCCAAAACTTCTTTCAATACAATTTCTCGTTCTTATTATTGATTCGTTATATAATTGTTCAGCTCGTGTTGATGCAATTGACAACTTTGTCAATAGAAATGGTTTATTTGTTTTTAACACAGTTCTAGCATCAACTGGGATATCTTTAAAACATTTATGACCTTTAATACTTTCAGTAATGAAGACAAAGAAATAAGAGTGATATTATGAGTCACTGCCCATTTTGCTAATGGTTTTAAAATACAATCTTTGTCCTCAAACATATCAAATGAACCACTAATTTTAAGCTGATCATTGGTATCAAAATCCTCGTCAAAATCAGAATCTGAAGAAAATAAATAATTTTCAAATTCATTATCTGCTTCATTTAAAGAATTAATTGTAAACCCATCACATGAGATTGGACTGAAATACCTCATTTACAAGAGCTAAATAATTTTTTCTTATAACAACCTTTTTATATACTTAAATAGTTAAATCAGTAATCTAAACTGCTCAAAATAAAAAAAAAACAAACAAAAAAAAATTGCTGTAAAACAGTTCATTATTTATAGTAATTTTTCCTGATATAAAATTGAGAACAATTGTTTTTATAATTTACCTACTATACCTACTATACCTACATACTTAAATAATTTTTTTTTTTTTGAAAACTGTATTGGACCCGTTAAAAAAATATATTTTGGGGATTAAGATTAACCATGCACCCCTTAGACCTCCCCACTTAATCCAGGCTTGCAGACTGTTGTACAGACATCAAACACACATTATATATACGATACAAGACAATGAGATTACCCATATTTAAATTAATAAATAACACATCTATACCCTACTATATTACAATCTACATTCTATATAAGTTACCATAAATTATAATATTAAGATACTCCAAAGTATTATTCACATACTAACCCACCCCACCCACCTCTAATTAACCTCTACTCTAGGATGGCCGCCACTGCCTACATAATAGTATAATTTTTAAACTATATTGACATTTTTAATCAATTTTTTTTTTCTACAATTGTCGATAAAAAAAATTTTGATCGGTCAAAAACTTTGAAAATTTAATACAATAGGTTCCTCTTAAATTTTATACAATGAAACCTTATTTAAAAATGTTGAAAAAAAAAAAAAAATTTTTTTAAAAACATGCTTTTCTTAATACTACTTACATGAACAAAAAAGTTGAAAATAAACTTACTTTTAAAACAATTTCTTAATGAAACTTCAAGGTTATCAAGATATACTACTAAAAGTGTTTCTAAAATGTATTTGTTGCAAAATTTTTAAAACTTGTGAAACACAAAAAACGAAATGCATGGGGCTCCTATGAGTCAAGAATATCTCTTACAAAATTGGAAGTATGATCAATAATCTTTAAAATATTTATCATAAAGTTTATCTAATGATTCAGTTGTAGAGTGACTTTACATAGGAGTTATCATAAGTGCCCCATGCTTTTCGTTTTTTTTGTAATTCACAAGTTTTAAAAATGTTGCAACAAATACATTTTAGAAACACTTTTAGTAATATCTTAATAACCTTGAAGTTTCATTAAGAAATTGTTTTAAAAGTAAGTTTATTTTCAACTTGTTCGTTCATGTATAAAGTAGTATTAAGAAAAGCATGTTTTTAAAAAAAATGTATTTATTTTTATTTTTTTTTTGACAACTGGGTCATTGTCGCCGACCCTAGACCTCCATACAAAATTTGAGCCTCCTAGGTCATGTAGAAGTGACTTAAATTGAACTCGCAAGATTTGGTGACAACAGAAATGAAACATTGCGAGCTAAAGAAAAGCATGTAATAATAAAAATACAACGCAGGCCATAGTCGACACAAACTCTACAACTGAGTTGTTTCCTATAATAATTTCTCTCGTTTTAAACATAGGTACCTAATATACTTTGTAAATGTTTTTCTACGGTACGAGTTTGTCCTAGATTCTTTTTACTACAACTCTAATTTATTTGCTTTGTTCGAAAGAAATTTATATTTTAATTTTCTTAATTTCCAAATAGTCACAGCTTTAAAGTGTTCAATTAAATTCAATCGAATTTAAAATACCCGTATATCCGGTCTCTTAAGTATTATGTAAAGATTGATAAAATTAATCGGTTTTCGATTACTAATATCGTTATTATAATAAATTATGTACATAAACATACATACGACCTATATAATATATTGTATTTCAGTATATCAATTATCAAACAATTCAACTTATAAGACAAAATTCAACTCAAATGTCTTAGAGTTATCGAGAAATTCTAATAATCGAGAAAATTTATCATACATATAGTAATAGGTAGGAACATTGAAATGCAAGGGACATGGGATTCCTTGGAATTATCGAAAATTCCACTTTTAAAGGTTCCACTATATATGTATATAAAAATATAATTTACCAAGCTTTGCGATTGACATCTAGTCATTTCACGTTTATATGTTCTGAGGTTTTAACCGAATTGACCTATTCACTTTTATTCTTGTTTTCTCTCCATTCACTATAATATTTAAAAATTGAAATATTAGCTACTAATATTTATAAAATGGAATTCGTCACGACTGAAGGCTTCAGATCAAACAGTACAATTGTGCATTGTAACAATGGGTATTTTTACAAAATTAAATGTACGAGAACAAATTCGAAATCATTGCAATGTATACAAACAGACTGTTCTGTAACCGGTATTTATGCTACATTTTATTATACTTAAAACTTTTTTTTAGTGAATTAGATAGGTAGGTAACAAGTTATCTAAGTTTATTTCTTGAGTTAGTAGATTGCAGGAGTTAGTAAATTCCTTAGAATTTTTGAAAGGACAGTAGTGTAAAAGAAATTTGTTTCATTTTACGGAAATGAAAAATTCACTACCTACTATATTTAGTATTTTTTTAATAATTGAAATAGAATATTTTTTAAGATTTTTTTTCTAAAAAAAATAACACGCATCTATTATTTAATTTAAGCACTATAGCCTGATAGGTATTATAAGCATTTACACATTCTATACAATATTCATATATGATAATTGTTTTTTAAGCTATGAACTGTATAAACCTAAGTAGTTGAAACTATATCATGAATAAAAAAAATGTTGTGTAAAATTTAAATAAAATTATTATTATAATATTTACATTTGCCTTAAACTACCTAGCTCGTTTTAATAAGTACAATTTAAAAAAAGTTTTTATAGCTAATATAATAATAACAGAGCTGCCACTAAGTAAATTTTTCAACTAAAAGTATTTTTTTTTTTAAGTCCAAAAGTCCCCCTTTTCAAGACACTTTTAGTCACTTATTTAAAAATGATTGCCAGTTTTCTTAAATCCGCATATTTTGTATAAATCTATACAATAAAATCAAGATATTGATAAAATAAGTTATATAATATTTTAATGAACTAGGACGAAATCAAGTTCACAACTTTTAGAGGTTAGAGTACTTACATAGACGCAAATAGGGGGGGGCCTTGAAATTTCTATAGCCCCCCAAAAACTAATGATTTCACTACTATAATTTAAAAGTATCATAAGAGTTTATACGTACTTTATAAGTAGAGACCTGATCTACAGCCGCCCCTAAATTTCAAACACTATTTACGCCTTTGAGTATTTAGCATATTATTTTGTTATTTTAAAAGGACTGTAGTGTAATAGATAGGTATCTGTTTCACTCTCTGGAGTTGAAAAATACCCAAGGAATATTTAGTACTACCTATATTATAATTGTAATGTAATATTTTTTGAAATATTTTTATTTACATTAAAATAGTTGGTTTTAATAAATACAATTTGAAAAAATGAAAGAGTCTACAGGCACCTAATATAAATAGTAAATACTCTCACCAATTTTAATTATTAAAATAGGTTTCTTATGTAATAAATATGATATTTTTTGTGGAAAAGTTTTGCACATTGACTTACAAATAGTTGTATTACCAATTTCTTAAAGATCTCATTGTGGAAAATTTATTATATGAGAAACGTACTCACACTACACATGGTCCTGACATGCACTATTTAGCCCTAGTGACTTTAAAGCAGTATATTTTACAAAGGTGTGTGGAAGAATGTACTCGACTTCGAGTGATTTATGAAGAAGAGACATCAAGGTAGGTAGTAATTTTGTCTTTTCGTTTAACAATTATGAAGTGGCAGAAGCAGTACTTTTATTTTTTTTAAATGTTGCACATATTTATTGTTTTTTTTATCTTACGCATCAACTGTTTAGAACACAAGGGGTAGAACATCACCTAGAGTATACTTCTCTTTTGAGAACCATGGAAAGGACTAGAGCTGCAGCGCAACCTAAAATACCAGGTGATCTGATGGAATACGCAGGTAATCTGGTAGATGCTGGCTACGTTCATCTATTCAGAACTGCTAATGGACGAGCAATGTTCAGAGGGTTTGTCATGGGTCCTCCAGACCCTGGATCAGCAGTCGTTTTTATATCTCCATCCCTGGAAAAGTAATTAATTTTAACTGTCAAGAACATAATGTTAGAATATAAATCTACTCCTCGACATATTCAACATGTATCTTAATTTGAACAATTTTTAGCCTATTGACTTCTGCTCAGAACTTCATATATTATATGTCACGTTTAAAAGCAGGCCCCTTGTTCTACAAACAGAACAACTGTTGATAATTATGGCCATGTACATGGACCAGGTAAACTTTGTTTAAACGTTAATACATACCTAACGCTATATTTTAATACATTATACCAATTTTATAAAGTAAATACCTAACTATTTTATTTATTTTAACAGGCATTTCCCGTTGCATACGCATTAATGACCCGCAAAACTGAAACGGCGTACACTAGTGTATTGGACCATATTAAGACTTGTGTTCCGGGTATTAGTGCAAGTAACATTGTCACTGACTATGAAGTAGGGTTGAGTAACGCATTGACCAACATTTTTCCCAAAGTCAGATTGCAGAAATGCTGGTTCCATTTGGCCCAAGTAAAATTTCCTAAAAAATGTAACAATTTTAATTCTGTAAGATATAGTTTAGATATTTGGATTTGTGGAATTGTGCAGTTTAATGATTAAATAATATTAAAATTAAAACAAGTTTCTTAAACACTAACTTTTATATAAATAGGCACTCGAAAAGAATGCAAGAGACTTTGGCATACGGAGACAAGTATACAGGACTGGGACTGATAATGCACTGCATACTATGCTTCGTATATCCAAAGCTCTGGCACTTTTGTCAGCAAACAGGATAGTTGAAGGCTTTGAAGCGGTGGCCAACGAGGCGAGGCTTTCACCCAATAGTGAGGTTGCTGAAAGATACATTACATATTTTAGAAATAAGTGGATGGAACGTGAGTTATTCTAAAAGAATTAGTTTTACTTGCCTATCATTTTATTTTAAAAATTTGTTTAGTAATTAAAACTGTTTTTTTGTATTTTTGTAACAATTCAAATTGTTGTAATATTGTCTAATATTTCTAACTCAATTTGTATCATAATATATTATTGAAATATGAAAATTGACCTAACCTAACCTACCTGTAAAATAAATGGCTATTATAAGAATTGAATTTTGAAATTCTATTCGTAAGTCTAAAATGTTACTAATTATCTTAATAATCTCATATGCACATATGTATGTACATATATATAATTTAAACAGTTTTAATTATTAAACAAATTTTAAAAATAAAATGATAGGCAAGTAAAACTAATTCTTTTAGAATAACTCACGTTCCATCCACTGAAATAGGTAGTACATATGAGATTATTAAGATAATTAGTAACATTTTAGACTTACGAATAGAATTTCAAAATTCAATTCTTATAATAGCCATTTATTTTACAGATAGTAAATACTTCAATTTTCATATTTCAATAATATATTATGATACAAATTGAGTTAGAAATATTAGACAATATTACAACAATTGGAATGTTACATAAATACAAAATTATGTAATAACCAATGGAGTTAAAAAAAGTTTGTAAAAATCATAATTCATTATCCGTACATATTTTGTACATTGATGAGCATTTGAATACTGTTGATGCAGGTGACAAGAAGTTTTTTTTTATGTATTTATGTAATTTAAGAATAATTATATTATAAACATAACAATTATTGTCATTAATATTTATATTATAAATATCAACCCACACCCAAATGATAGATGGAAGTCACCACTTTGTTTGGGCGTTAATGTACATTCAAATTGTTGTAATATTGTGAAAATTCTTGGGGTGTGAAATATATGGTGTAACTATTTTTACTTAGACCAATTTTAATTTAAAATGAAATAATTGTTAGTTAACAGTTTAATAATATGTTTTGTACCTACACAGTGTGCACAAATGATTAATTATACCTAATCGCATTAAAATAATCAGTTTATAAGTGAAAATTAAATAGTTTGCCAAATGTAAATGTACATAGTATAATATTGTATAGATGTAATTTGCACAAATTATGAGCTCTCAGTGGCCTGTCTAAGTTTGGGGTGACTTCATTGTTAGTCCTGTGATACACTTGTTGAGCATAGAATACCCTAGGTCCAAGACCTGGCAAACGTCTGGGGTTAAAGTCACTGGAGAACGCAGTGAATGCTAAACAGTTGTTGTACCTTCGAATCTCAGGTCTAAAGCTCCTGGCTTCCCTTGAATCAGAAGTCAACAAATTCATTAGTAACACAGGTACGGGTTGCAACACATGCTCTTCTGTTACGGTCACGAGACCGCTATTACAACATGTATAGAAACCACCCCACCCGGCACTTTCGATAGGGAAGTGACGGGTAAAATAATCTCTACAGACCGCATTCAACGCCCAAATGTAATGCTTTTCCGGGAGCGGATGTTTGACGCCAGCCGGACGATCTATCACCGGGACACCCGGGGGAATTGGTTCGAACTCCAATTGAAATTACAAAATTGAAACAAACATAGATATAGGTAATATGAAGAAATATTCACTGACCTCTTCATCGACGCCTTGAAGTAAATTGTCGATTTCAAGTTGCATCCCGTCATTGTTGTCCACCATCTCTTCTCGTCCATCCGAACTTCGATAAATTCTACGTTATCGTCTTTCATCAGGACTTGGTCCATCTGGACAACTTCCTCGTCGATATCTTCCATCTGTACCTCTACGAACTCCACCTCGACGATTTCTGCGCTACCGTTTGCATCGGCATTGTCAATTTCTGAGTGAACTGGTAGTTTACTGTCAGGTACCTGTTGCGCTCCGACCACCTATACAATCGTATTAATTCGTTTAGTATGCAAGTATAAAATGAACCAATAAGGAGCACAGTCAAGTGTTGAATAGGGTCAATATATCAGTGTTGTGTCTATATTTTTTCTAAATATTTCCACTGAAAAATGTTGTTATAGTTTTATATAGGTTTTATTAAGTATTCGCCTGGTAATAATAATATACACTTTGTACAGTTTATAGTTAATGTATCATCAACATTATAAATTAATTTATACAACTTATCAAATGGTTTTAAGATAAGTGACTTGTGGTATTAACATTAATCTATTTTAACGTTACAGCATACATTTTTATGTGGGCTAAACACAAATTTCCAATAAGATAAGACTATAGGAGTATATTGTACTCTATTGAATGTATTTCAACATAACAATTCATCCATAAATAATCAGTCATATGAGAAAGTATTTAAGACGAGCCCAATTACATTGATTTTGTTGACAGTAATTCACTAGAAAAAATTACACATATTTAAGAAAGAAAGACAATAATTAGACTAAATGCTAAGGAATTGTGGCCAGTTTCATCATACGAAGTATAGGGCGATTAGTTAAATAATTATAGCGGCTAAAAGGAATATGAAATGGGAAATAGGATCTGGAACAATAAGCAAGAACTCTGATATTAACTTTGGATAGGAGTACAGGGGCGGCAACTTCACCATTAATAAGCTTAGAAAGGAACATAAGGTTGCCCTGTTTTCTCCTATCACATAGGGTAGACAGACGGACCTAAATCTTCCAAATATCTGGGAAGACACCTTCACATAAGGATTTATTGTAAATTAGAAAAAGAGGAAAACACAAAACAGACCTAAGATCATAAATAAAATTGCCTGAGATACCATCAGGTCCAACTGAATTTTTAAGACGTAATTTGGCTAGACTAGACTCGACATCACTTAGAGTAATGTTGCAAGCGGAAGGAAGCTCATATGGTAGACCACTAATACTACTAAGTTAAAAATTAAAATATTGGGTGAAAAAATGTAAAATGGTGTTCTAAGAGGTGTTCAATGAAATGTACTGGATAATTTTACACCGATCTCAAAAGAGAGAACCCAGAAGTAAAAACATTTGTAAATTATTGTATCAAAAACGACTGACGAGTGACAATTTACTTACAGAGTAGGTACTTACAGAAAAACTACCTTACTTTCATTCACAATTTATTGTTATTATTATGACCAAGGCACCAATTAGGTGTATTAAACTATTGACTATTGAATATTGATATCAATTATTATTATTATTATTATTATTATTATTATTATTATTATTATGTTACAGTATTACACTATACCCAACAAAATATTGATATTATAATTGTATTATTTCAGTTGAAAATTGACCGACCTGCTGTAACTATTATTATTATTATTATTCTATGACTATTGACTATCTTATTATCTACCTTATTATGCATCTCATAGGCGTGCGCAGGACATTTTTGCTGAGGGTGCACAGTACAAATTGAAAATTTTAGTATGTTACCTAGCCATGTAACAAGTCGGGCCAGGATTAATAAAAAAAAAAAAAATTAATAATTATTTTTTTAATAATTTCATTTCTCTTAGAAGTCAATAATTTTATAAATTATAATTCAGTTTTTATTTGTTTTGGTGATGAAGGCTTAAAAAAGTCATACAAGGTTGTTGACTTTATTTTTCGTGACATTTTAAATTTTATATCACGTAACTATAGTTAAATACTTAAATATACTGTTTACCTACTAAACTTCTTTATAATTAATATATTAAATCAATAAAATGTATAAATTAATCAAACACGCGAGTACATTACCCACCATAAAATAATTATTTTGCACTACGACTACGCTGCCAGGGATTCTTATTTCTTACTGTAAACAACAACAGTTACTAATGTGTTTTATTATCAGTTATCACAATTAATAATAGCAATTCAGAAGTTATAAATAACTTTTTGTATAGCCACTTTTACGATACCTAACTATCGACAATCGAGCCGCGATAACAGAAAACGATTTTAACCGTGTATCGTACATGCATAGAGTAATATTACTCTATGGTACATACCAGCCTGCTGCTGCACTCACTGCTGCACTCACGTGTGACCGCGGGCTTGAAAAAAATTATAAACTTAAAAAATATTATTTATCTATCAATCTATTTCTAAAATTAACTCGCTGGGGGTGCAGTTGCATACCCTGCACCCCCCGTGTGCACGCCTATGATGCATCTACTATTATTGTATTGGGCTTTTTCGAGCTATTATTGTTGTAATTTTACAGTCGAAAATTGACTGACGTTTATGATTATTATCTGCTCTCTAAATATATTAAATTACCTCCGGTTTTGTAATTTTTGTATACATTTTAGTATAAGGTTTACGTTTTTTGATTTATAAATTATTGTACTATGTATATACCTAAGACTGATGTTTTTTGACTCATAACGTTATGTAACACAATAAATCATGACGTATACATAATATTGTGTTCATATTTATATTTTTATTTGATTTGCAATTTATATTTTCTACAATTAACAATTAATTATTAATTTCATTATAATATATAATATATAATTATATTTTGTTATCGGTATATGGTAATTACTAATTAGGTCATTAGGAGTAGAGTACATGCGATCACATTTCTATTTCTATTTCTGGGCTTTTTTTCCGTGGGCTTTTTTTCCGCGATTCGTCAAATATACGTATAAAAAACTTGTACTCACCGGTCGTCTCCGAAGTGTGCTGGAAAAATGTGTCTGAAAATAAACTGTATAGAGATGAAAATGAAATAAGAAGTGAAGTAAAAAAAAGAACAAATTGTTAAATAACTGGGTAATGTGTAAAAAAATGAAAAAAAAGTAAGCGATCAACTGTCTTGCACGGATGTTGGAACGCTACGTGCCTTCGATGTCGTTCAACGGCTCGGTCGTCGCCTCGTACACCCTCCCCCACAACTACTACACCACACGCATAAAAAAGAGTATTATCGTATATACCGTAAACATGTTGACTGACGTCTAACGGTGGTATCAGTCATAACATGGTTGTTATATCCGTCCACTATGAAATATATCGCGCCATGAAAAAGCTCAAAGCGGTTTTTACTTTGTTTTACGCCAACTGTTCTGCCGTTCCGGTCTACACACGTGAGTATACAATGTTTAATTATATTTGCCAATTTTTATGTATATACGTTAGGGTGCCACTTAAATTTTTTTTTACATTTCTTATACCTTACTATCAGGTTCTATTTACCATAAAAACTAGTTTGATGAAGTTTTAGAATTCTGAGTCAAGTTTTACTGGTCGATCAATGCATTTTAAAAATATTTGAATAGTAATAAATGTATAAATATTGAAAATTAATAATTAATTATTTTCCGTCAACTCTTTACATAAATGTGAATATTTTTAATATAAACAAAAAAATATTAGGCATTTAGAGGTTTTGAAGTGTGTAGTGATCCCTCACTAACGCTTATATTTTGAGTTTGTCGACGTTGATGATTGAGTAGGAGAAAAGGTTGCAGAGTTACAAGTTACAACGTTATAATTTAAGTAATTTATTTTAAAGTTAATAATAATATAATGGTATTACATTTGAATATAGAAATTTGAGGACAGAGCGATAAGCGTCTGCCCGAGAGATTAGTGGTTAATACTAAGTACTTACAAGTATGTACGTCGTACTAGCACTGAGCTAATTCTAATTTAGATACAGACGGAGACTCGTATATATACAAAGTCTCCCTAGGTTATTAGGTACACGGTAGAGACTCGGAGGTGGATCAAAGGAATACCGGCGGTATGCAAGGTACCGGCGTAAATGTTAAAAGTTGTCGAATAAACCTTGAGTTGTGAACTGGTTTATTTGGCAATATGTATTATTAGAAATCGTTATGCGATTTTTAAATATGTAATAAATCCTCAGGGCGTGGTATAGTCGTTGATCAATATATCATATAGTGCAAAGTCCTTATGATGTATAATTATAGGAAAGCGACTCTGTCGGTTTACTACACTCCTCCCCTCGAAGCTGGAAGTCCCTGACTTCCGAAAAAGTTTTAATTGAAGTTAAACTGTCTTGTACTTGGATAGCTTATTGGGCTATTCCTAGGCGTAAGAGGATATTCGACCATGTCGACTGCTCTAGGTGCTGTAGCTCAGCTTTCACTTTCTTCATCTTGGTTTGGTTCCTCTTCCGTGTTTATTTTTTCGTAACATTTAAATTTATTGTAATTGGATAAACATATAATGATAATTGCCATAAAAGTGATACTTGTGATTACGTAAAGTACGTAGTCGTTTACTTGCTGTGTATTCTTTAGTTCGTTTATCTTGTGATCAACCTTGCGTTGTGTTTCAAGTTGTTTCTTTGAACCTGACACGGTATGTAGGTCATCCATGTTATTTGTTTTTACGTGGTAGTCTTCCATCAAATTATTGTTGTCGGTGTACGGCATATCTTTGATACGTTCTATAGTTGACTTCGGGTTGAAATCCATATATTCAGATTTGTAGTCTACTTTTCCTGGTATAAGTACGTCTCTTGCGGCGTATCCTTTGCAAGTTTCGTTGAGTCGCAAAATGCCTACTCCCCGTAGTGTGTGACTTGTGGATTCCTTGTCTTCGTCACATGTAATAAATACTACATCATAATTAGTTACGTATATCCACTCGTTCTTGAATCGTTTCTTGTGGAATATGGATGTTCCGATTTGGACGTGCATTACTTCACAGGTTGATGGAACTTTTATTGGATCTTGCAAAAGTTGAACTTCGCATGCTGGTCTACTTGTACGCGGGTATAAAGGATTACCTTCAGGACATAAAAGGAAGTCTCTAGCGTGCTTGCAATGTGTATAGTAAAATTCATCATACATGGCATAGTGTTCTTTAGTTTTACTTATAGCTAGATACTTATTACTAGGTTTAACATAGAGACAATCATTTCCAGTACAAACTGGTACAGGTATTAAGTTATATAGAATAAAATCATTTTGATAGATTAATGGTAACGTTAATATAAAAACTAGGTTGTCATTAACATAATATATAGCTAGGTCTGAGAGCTTTACCAATTCATAGATATTTTGTATATCTAGATCGGTGGGTAAGTCGGTGCCCCCAGGTAACGATACTTTAATGTCTTTTATGTGCTCTAGAAGGTCCCGTGGTGATATTAAGCTGGTATGGATAATCCCTAATTTCGCTTGGTGTATTATTTCTAATAAATTATTGGTTTCTACTAGATGTTTCATTAATAATAAATTTATAATTAGAAAGTGTTTTGTTACATAATTTTTTGTTTGTTGGTCCCTAGATACGTTACTATTTTCGTTTATTAAAAAGGTCATATTGTAGTTTTCGTGTTCATCAAATTTGTTTTGTAACTTAACTATTTTTATTTGTTCTTTAACTAATTTAGTTTGCGGTGCGTTATGCGTTTGTTCTATATTAAAATTAAATTTTCTAATGCATTCCAGATTACATATTCCGTATATTAATCTGGCTGCTTTTGTTAACATGCCTAATGTACTTCTTTTAGATACTGTATGTTCTATAGAGTCTAATACTAGTTCCTTCTTTTTTCGTAAATCGTTTACTATGCTACTAGCTGTTTGCATTAAATTGTTACAATTGGTATCAACATTATTTTTGATACTTTCACATATTAATTCGGTTTTGTTCATAACATCGTCAATATAAATAAATCTTTCTTTGTATTTAGCAAAATTAATATACGCGGTTAAGTCCCATTGAGATGTGATAAGTTTCAATGGTCCCCGATTTTCGTAGTATAGACCGGAATGTTGTGTTAATTGTTCGTCGGTGTATCGAAATCGTCCCGACGTGAATGGTATAGTTAGTAGTATAAGTCTGAAAACCGTTTCAGCTTATTAGTCAAGGTAATTTTATGTTAAATGTATTAGATTTAAAATTAACCTATTCCTATATATATATAAGTGCAAATTAAAATACTAATATGAATAATCTTATTCCCAAATCCCAAATAGAAAAAATGCATAATTGCTATAAAAAAAACTATATTTGTAAAATAATAAAATAATATATTCCGTCACCCTATATAATGTTTACTTTTATAAATAATAATAATAATATAAAAATAATAAATTTGTAATTTAACATCCGATTGTGTTTTTGATTAAATCGTGAAATTCTAATTGTAATTTACGAAATAAACAACGGGTCCATAGAACGTCTGTTCTAGGATCGTGAGCTTCGGAAAATCCGTGGGTATTTTTACATAAGAGTTCATGAGCTTCGCTTAGTTTTAAAGCGCGTCCTTGTTTTTCAAACGTTCCTATTTTAATGGAACAGATGGATTGCTTCGTAAGCATATCCGTTAGTTGTAAATCGAAGTTTCCATTGTTATTTGTGTCCCACCCTCGCATTGTCAATGCTCGACAACGTATGTGGAGAGCGTTAAGAATTTTAATGTCAGTGGAACCTTCCCACAGAATTATCAAGTTATACTTGTTAAGTATTGTTTGTATCGTGGTACGAGTTAAGTTCGGACACGAAGTATGGTCGGAGTCGTAGATTTGCGCAAGTATAGGGAATAGCTTTTTAGGTTTTCCCTTAAAAATGTTCACAAGGTGGTGTACCATAGCTTTCCATTCTCTGGTAGTTACTGGTTCATTGGTTCTGAGTTTGAGTGCGCGTCCTTCGAATTTTGTAACTAATGGTTCATAATGACCACATACGGCGCCAGATATTAAGATTAAATTTTCTTTTCCTAATTGTGTGAATTCAAAATCTACGACCGCGAACTCGGGTGGTTCACTAAAAACAAAACATATATATACATATGTATTGGACATCATATATATACGATAGATATATATATATATATCTACATATGTCACAATGAAGACGTTATTATAAAATACGTATTCATTCGAAGAAAAGTTAATAGAAAAATCGAATAGAATTAAATAGTTATCATAGTTATAAAAGAAAATGGCTATTGAAATGCTAATAAAGTACATGTTTTTTTTTTTTCATTTAAATTTAAAGTCGCATATAATCAAGTATATCTACTGGGTGTTCAGTTGTTTCCAAAAATTCCCTTAGATATGAACAAAGTGGTTTGCGTAGAGGTCTTAATGTTTTTGTTAAGTCGTGTGAGAAGTGATTAATTGTACGAGTGAGTTCCAACAGCTCCACTGGCGTATACGGTTGAAGTAAATTTTTATTCGCCGTGTCTATATGGTTAAGCATACAGCGCGGAATTTCGTCGGGATATAAAGCCGTGTGGCAGTGCTGTTGTACTATTAACGTTGTACGGAACGTGGTCATAAAGTTTCTTCGTTTGTCCCTAAAATAATAATAAAAGAATTTGGTAGGAAAAAATTTATAATAAGTAGATAAGAAAAATGAATTTGTAATAATTTATTCGGTATCGTCGACGTCGTAATAACGTTTTACGTTATTTTTATGTATACGATACTCGCGATTTCCTTTTTTAATTGTAATATTTTCATTGTCATGTACTAAGAGTACCTCAAAAGGTCCTTGCCAATTTAAGCTAAGTGCATTTTTCTTGTTGTGCTCCTTGATAAGAACTTTGTCACCTACATGTAAATCAATGACATTTAGGGTCCTATCGTAATAATTTTTGTTTGCCTCTTTTTTCTTTATTAAGTTATCTCGAGCGATTTTATGTGCCTCTTGCATAATTCGTTTAAGATCGAATACATAATCGTCGTAATTATATTGTGGTTCGGGATTTTTATTGAAAGCTGATGGAATATTTGGTTTCCTTCCGAATACTAGTTCGTAAGGCGTAAAATCAGTAGAAGTGTGTACTGTTGTATTATAACAAAAAGTAGCGTAACACAATAATCTATCCCAATTACTGTCTTTGTCTACGAAGCTACGTAAATAAGTTTTTAATGTTTTATGAGAACGTTCCAGAAAAGCGTTGCTTTGTGGATGCCACGGTGTAGTTTTAGATTTTTTTATGTCCAACAGTTTACACATGCTTCTGAATACATCGGATAAAAAATTAGTTCCACAGTCAGTCAAAA
Source organism: Macrosiphum euphorbiae (assembly GCA_949089665.1). Classification (NCBI taxonomy): domain Eukaryota; kingdom Metazoa; phylum Arthropoda; class Insecta; order Hemiptera; family Aphididae; genus Macrosiphum; species Macrosiphum euphorbiae. The sequence goes on from CARXXK010000002.1 coordinate 55,819,098, forward strand.
TGACTCTGGTATACCGTATATACAAACGAAACATTCTACGAACGCCTGAGCTACCGTTTGTGCGTCTGTGGCGGATAACGCTATTGCTAGCGAAAAACGACTTAGTTCGTCTTGTAGAGTTAAAATATACATGTTTCCTGTCAGTGTTTTCGGTAAAGGTCCTACTATATCTAGGCAAACCCTTTCGAATGGTTTAACTACCGTGCTAGTAATTAACATTGGTTGCTTCGTTTTTACGTGCGACTTATTTTTCTGACATAATTCGCAATGTTTAATATAATATTTTACGTCTTTTTTCATGTGACGCCAGTTATAATTAAGTTTTAATCTTTTTACGGTACGTGATACTCCGGAATGTCCACCCAAAGGTGAATTGTGGTGTTCATAAATGATTTGTTGTTTTTCTTCTGACGTTAATTGCTGGCCTACATATATTTTTACTACGATGTCGGTTGCTTTGAAAATGTGTCGAAACATCGTGCGAATACGCGGATAACCGGTTAGTGAGGTAGGTCCGTCTAATTTATTGGTAGAGAATTAATTTATTTTATTCGACATGCAAAATGTTTTTATATCGTTTATAGCTAAGTAAATGACCTCGGCGTTAAGCGGTGTTGTATGAGTTGGCTTTAGACCATAAAATACGAGTAAATTCGGTTCACTGTCGATAGTGTAAAACTTGTTTGTATCCGAAAACTGGATTTTGTTTAAATCTATGTTTTTTATTACTTCACGTACTGCCGGGTTTGTTATAATTTTATCCTCAGGAATCATTATGATTACGTTTTCTCTTTCTATGGCCTTGACTAGGTCATCGTCGACTTCTATAATTTTCGAATTAAATATGGGTTTGCTTTCCGCAGCTCGGAACGTGTCGAAGTCGGTGGTCATACTAGTTGGACCGGGTTGTATCATACGAATTCGTGACAGGCAATCTGCGTTCGAGTGTTCGGGTCCGGCCCTGTACGTAATATCATAATCGTAATCGGCTAGTTGTAAGCGCCAGCGCATTAACTGCGATGACGCGTCCTTAATACCAAACAGGTATGTTAACGGTCTGTGATCGGTTATAATATTAAAATGTCGACCATATAAATATGGTCGGAAATATTTCACGGCCCAGACGATGGCTAATAATTCTTTCTGAATAACGCTATAGTTACACTCGGCTTTATTTAATGTTCTACTCGCATAAGCGATAGGCTGATCTTTAGGGACTTCCCCTTGTGATAAGACTGCTCCTATTGCATATTGGCTTGCGTCTGTCATTAAGTTGAACTTTCCCGCTTCCCAGTCCGGATAGACCAGTAATGGTGGGTTCATTAAAGCTTTTTTCAGTTCTTCGAAACTATGTTCGCAATTATCAGTCCATTCGAATGGTACGTCTTTTTTAAGTAAGTAAGTTAATGGTTTTGCGATTTTCGCAAAGTTATCGACGAAACGTCTATAATAGTTTAGTGATCCCAAAAATGATTTAATATCTTTTGCGTTTTTTGGTCGAGGGTATTCTCTGATACATTTTAATTTGTTTGGGTCCGGGGAAACTCCCGTTTCGTTTATTACGTGTCCTAAGTACAATACTTCTTTCCGTAAGAAAAAACATTTATTAGGCTGTAATTTGAGTTTGTGTACGCGCAACCGATTGAATACCTGTTCTAATTTCTTTTGGTGGTCCTTTAAACTGGATCCATGTACTACAATATCGTCAAGATATGCAGTACACATTTCCTCAAGGCCCATAAATACAGATTTCATTGCGCGTGTGAACGTAGCTGGAGCTGAGCTCAGCCCGAAGGGCATGCGTAAAAATTCATAGTGACCGGATTTCGTAGAAAAAGCTGTTTTATGTGTGTCAGCCGGGTCTATATGTATTTGATGATAACCGGACGCCAAATCTAATGTACTGAAATATTTGGATGATCCTAGAGATTCTAATATTTCTAGTAAATTTGGTAGGCCGTAAGCTTCGTTCTCGGTTACTTCGTTAAGTTTTCTGAAATCTACGCATACTCGTAATTTGGGTTTCCCTGTCGGATCTAAATTTTTCTTCTTCACTACTACTAGTGGAAAATTAAAAGGTGATTTAGAATCGCGTATAATATTGTTATTTTTCATTTCTTTAATTTGTTTTTCGATTTCGTCTTGGTACGCCCAAGGTAAACGATATGGTCGTATATTAATGGGTTTCGTGCAACGCGGCGTGTTTATAGTGTGTGTAACGATTTCCGTGGCGCTTAAATAGTCGCCCGGAAGGTAAAACAGGTCCGCGTAATTACAGCATAGTTCAAGGATACTTTCGCTTTCCTCTTTATTTAAATCGTCGGTCTTAATTTCGCGTTTGATCTGTGTTATACGGTCGGTTTTTTTTTCATCTACGAACGATGCAGTTAATACATTTTCGGTATACGGCTCCCACTCGATATGTTGCGTGGTAAGCTCGTCTATTACAAAAGGTTCTTCCGAAATATTTATTACGTTACTAATAATGTTATTTTTATTGACCGGACTTATGCTGTTCGCGATTATCACGTTTTCGTTTACGTCTTGTTTTTTAATAGTAATATTCTCGTGACTTATATTTTCGTCGTTTTTTATAAGTAGTACACAATTGCTACGCGGCGGTAGTATAATTTCCTTGAAACCAGTTTTTTCGGGTATCGTTAATAAATTTCGGCTATAGTCCATTATGACTTTATTTTGTTTCAAAAAGTTACGCCCGATGATGCCTGACTCGTTTATTGGGAAATCGCCAAAAACGACGTCGAATTTAATAAGCACCTCTACATCGTTAATTTCCATACTGGTTAGAATTGTGCCTACGGTGAATATCGGAATTTCGTTAATGCCTTTAATTGTGCGTTTCGCGGATTCGTTTACCACGACGTGTCCCTCTAACGCGGTTATTTTAATAAGGTTCATTTCCGCGCCGGAATCAACTAATAATTTAATTTTATGAGGTTTGAAATTATCCGATGCACATATTATATGTTCCTCTTCGAAATTAGCTACAACTCTTACATGATTTTGGTTGATTTCGTTTACTGTACGACTGGTACTAGGAATCACACTTTCCTTGTTACTCGTTTTTTTACTCTCGTTATAAATACGCTTCCTACAATCTTTTATATTGTGGTTTGTTTTTTTACAGTACGAGCAGAATCTAACTTGACCTTGGTATTCGTGTTTTACTACACTGGTTTTATCGTCACGACTGCTAACGGGATTTCTAAAATTTGTGCTGTATGAGGTACCGGCGTTACTGCGGCACTCGTTTGCATAGTGACCCATTTTGCTGCATTTATTACACTTAATATTTTTTTTATTCGCGTTATTTTTCCCGTAAGTTTTTTCTGAATTAAAACGTCTATTAATGTGTTGGAGGTCTTGTTCCTCCTCAATAGCGATAGTAATGGCTTGCTCGAGAGATGATACAGCGCGTGCTCGTAAAAATGACCTAATTGCTGGTTTCGCCCCGTTAATAAATGCAGTAAGTGCCAATGCTTTATGCGATGAAGCTACAGCTGCGGCTGCTGCTGGTTCTAGTCCTAATGTTAACGCTCCTACCAATTCGTGATAACATTTTTCGGTTCGACCGGCAAAACTACGTACGTCCTCGTTGGATCGTTGTCGACTATTACTAAGTTGCGATTGCAAGTAATTAATCGAATGCGGTGCCCCAAAAACGTTTCTAAGGTGGTTTTTAAGCTCTGACCAGTTTTCAAATTTTCGGTAACGAGTGGCCTGGTATGCGTCTCCCTTTAATTTAGATAATATATTGTGAAATACTACGGTTACAAGATTTTCATGGATATTTTCCATTACATAATTACATTCGGTTATATATGAGGCTAGTTCTACCTCGGAACCCCCGCTAAAGTTAGGTATGCCGCGCAAGGCGGAGTCAATTCCTAATGTTACGCTCATGACTGTCGTTTGTAAAGTTTGCGGGTTATATTTAACTACTGCCCAACACCTTGGACTCTCAGACATATACTATATAATTGTTTAAAATGACAACTTACAGTGCAAAATTCATTGTATTCTTGTCTGGTCCTAACTGCTTGCGTGCTGACGGCTCTGTGAACTCGTCGTTGATGCTCCGCTTGGCTAGTTGAGTGAAGTTGGAATGTTGATTGAAGTTGATGGCTTGGCTCGGCTTGCTTCCTTCCTAGGTAACAGCAACGTGAATAAACTCGAGGTCCGCTGATGTACTCGACTCCAGGTTGGTTGCTGGAATTCTTCCTTCAGGTGACCCCACACCTGACACCAAAAACGTGTAGTGATCCCTCACTAACGCTTATATTTTGAGTTTGTCGACGTTGATGATTGAGTAGGAGAAAAGGTTGCAGAGTTACAAGTTACAACGTTATAATTTAAGTAATTTATTTTAAAGTTAATAATAATATAATGGTATTACATTTGAATATAGAAATTTGAGGACAGAGCGATAAGCGTCTGCCCGAGAGATTAGTTGTTAATACTAAGTACTTACAAGTATGTACGTCGTACTAGCACTGATCTAATTCTAATTTAGATACAGACGGAGACTCGTATATATACAAAGTCTCCCTAGGTTATTAGGTACACGGTAGAGACTCGGAGGTGGATCAAAGGAATACCGGCGGTATGCAAGGTACCGGCGTAAATGTTAAAAGTTGTCGAATAAACCTTGAGTTGTGAACTGGTTTATTCGGCAATATGTATTATTAGAAATCGTTATGCGATTTTTAAATATGTAATAAATCCTCAGGGCGTGGTATAGTCGTTGATCAATATATCATATAGTGCAAAGTCCTTATGATGTATAATTATAGGAAAGCGACTCTGTCGATTTACTACAAGTGTTTTTGTGTTTGGGTCAGGATACTGTTGACGATGTTTTTCAACTACTTGCAGTAAAAACTGTTTTTGCTTCTCTTGATTGGTCAAAACTAAATTAAAAGATGAAATTTAAGACGCTCCTCGCTCTGCTATGTCATTCACAACTTTTAATGACCCCACTGTTTTCTTTCCACTTAAAAAATTCTTTATTAATTTCCCATGAATCTAGGACGTTTCTCCCCCCTTCCCTTTCCACCCTGATTCAATGAACGTCCCCCCCGAACGGGACGATTTCCCCGCTGGACAAAAAAATATAAATATTAAACAATAATAATATACAATGCAAATAAATAAATGTACAAATGATTAAATTAATACATAAATATAATTGTATAAATGTAAATAAATGTACTGTTTGTAAAAATTAAATAATACAAATCAAAATAATCCAACTAATATATTTTATTCTGGTAAGTTAGGTAGCTCACGGAATATAATAACGTCATATAATTATTAATTACACATAACTTGTATACATTATAACTTTAATACTGTCATCGGTTGTAATACTTCCTTGCAGGGACGGAAACCAAAAAAAATTTTTGGCGGTTTCTGTTTTGGTTTTTAAAACCGGTTTTTTATATTTAAGGTTTTGCTCCCCGGTTTTAATACTCAAAATAAAAGTTGTAGGTTTTGGTGTCGGTTTTTAAAACCGGTTTTCTTTTACTAAGGTTTTGGTCTTCGGTTAACCGCTCATATGAGTCATATATAGGTAAAAAAAAAATTAAGTATTTTTAAATTTTTAATACAACACCCTTTTCATTTGGGTTCATAATTGAATAACGAATATACACAATTTTTTCTCCTAGATACAAAGAATTTAAAATATCTAGAAAAAACTTAAGCATTATAAAGTTATAACTTATAAGTTATAACTTATAACTAAAACTTATTATTTACAAACCAATAACGATTAGACTTGAAATTTCACTAAGACACTAGGCAATTGTAATTTGTTACTTAAGACTTTCTAGTTTATTACTTTTAACTTTTTAATAAAGTTTCATTCAAATACAATTATAAAACAATATATTAAATGTTAAATATGTACTTAAATATTTAATTAGTATATCAAAATTGTATATTGATTACAACAACATAAGAAAATAACATTGTACTTTTCATAACTAATATTTTTATAATGTTATAAACTTATAGGTATTATGCATAAATACATTTCACTTTTTTAATTTTAGTATTTTACTAAATTACTATGTTTGATCGTAGTATCATTATTTGTTCAAGAACATTTGCTCCTAAATTTGACCGTAAATCATTCAAAATAAATTTTAATGATGAAAACAATCTTTCTACAGACACCTATAACAAGTAACAAATTTATAAAATTAATACAATTTATACTTTATAGTTTATACAAAATAACACCAAATTACCTGGGTAGTTGGTACTGCCATAAATATTTTTGAAAGCTGATATAGCTCTGGCATTTCATTTTTTTTTATTTTTCCAAAAAGCAATTATATCCTCACTATATGGCATTTTGGTTGAATTTTCAAAAGTATTAAGAATAATTCTAATGGGAGTAGTTGTACTATAACTTGTGGTCGTTGTGGAAAAACTTGATTCTGGGAATTCTTGTGAATTTGATAGAGAGTTTAAATATACCTTAAATTCATCGTCTGTGTCATCATCTATTCTTTTGTCATATGTATTAGAGTTAACACTGTTATCCTCCGTTTCAACTGTAAAACGGTTGGAAAACGATTTTTTAAACGATTCAACAGTTCCCATGTTTTAATTAAATGAACTACTGCTCTTGATTTAGATTCTTCAGACATCAAATGTTGGTAGCGAAGATCAAGATATAATGCTACAGAAAATTAATGGTGTAAAAATTAAAAATATATTAATTACTAAATGCTATATAAAAATAAAAATATAAACTATAAATCAAATTAAATATTACTATACCAGATTCAAACACCGGATTATGAAAAATACTGTCTTTACGATTGTTTATGTTTATCAACAATTTTTTTGACATTGGGGTCAAATATTTCAATATTTTTTGAATAACTGTATTGACGCATTCTCATCGTTATATACATAACAAACATATCTGTGAGTATTTCACTTTTGTGATCATTACAATTCCATGTTAGAAATGAAATATTATTCTGCAACAAATCATTCTGTGTATCTTCAAATACTGTTGGAGAATCCGCATACTTCTCAAAACACAATTCAAATGATTTTATAATTAAGTAAACGTGATGATTAGGGTATGTTAAATAACCTCTTGTTTTTACATTTACAAAATCTGCAGCTGGGTGTGAAACCTGTCCATATTCTGTGCTCAAACCATTCAAACAGGTTTCACATTTAATGGTTTTTTTCATTCGTTTTACTATGTACCTGATAACAAAGAATAGTAAATATAATGTTATAAAATAATATTCTTCCCCTAACATAATTTAAAATGTGTTCAATCCGCTTAAATTACTACACAAATATAAACTGTTGTATTCACCCTGTCAAAAAGTACACTAAACATTCAAATACTGTGGAATTTGTATTGCAATAATTATGATCTCTAAAAACATCATCAAAATCATAATGCCCATCTTTAACAATAGAATCAATTTTTTGTTTTAGCTTATTTTATCTTTTCTTATGGATGTTTCATTTTGTTCTTCTGTAATATTTTTCAAATCCCCAATAGAAATAACAGGGATATTATCTAAAAGTATATTGTTTGTACTTCTTGTTAATAAAATTTCTAAATATTATTAACTTTTTAATGAAAATCCATAAATACCTTCTAAGATAGTACAATTCCCTGTTTTTGGAGGTTTTACCAGAGAATAAACAGATAACATTCTGTATAATTGCAAGAATGTGGGTGTTGAAGGATGGTCGTTTGGTCCTACCACTTGCCTTATTATTCCAAAAAATTTCTGAAAATTTAAAAAAAAAATTATATAATTTTTATTTATTTCAAGTAGGTTAAGTTATGTAATTAATGTGTAAAATACTTACTTCAACACCATCCTGGTTAGTTTTAGATGTTAGTACATAATCAAAACCACATGAGTGTAAATAGTTAATTATGTCAATTGAAGATTGTATAGTCATTCTAAGCCCTTCTGCTGTGTTTTTAGTTAAAAACTTGTCTTCTGGATTATTAGTAACATTTGATTCCCAACTGTCCAACCAAACCAATGCATTTTTCAATACCTAAACAAATACAAATTAATAGTCATACACTCGTATCTATTATGACGTATGAAAAATAGTTCAAAATATTTTAAAGATACTGCCTCCAAGTATTGAAGTATGATGTACACAATAATCATCTAAACAAATTATACAAGTATTAGTTACATAATATAATATAGTTCTAATTATTAGTTATGGATTACTATTAATAGTATCTAAAACATAAAATTAAGTTAGAATAAGAAAATACATGCATAAAGTTCTGATACAATTAATATTGAGTTGAATAAATACATTTTAATGATACTCCCCTGTTTTTAGTTTTTCAAACACAAACATTTATTGTAACCATTGACATGCAACCTAAAAATCCTACATATATGCCACAAAACCTCTAAATCAGAACTATTTTTTTTAATTCCTTCCCCAGGAAATTTTCTATTTAAAGCATCGAATAAACTATTCATCATCAGAGTAAATTTGATGGTCTCATCACAGTCTTCAAAACCCTCATAGTTTTTACTCTGGTAAAATTGAATTCCAACAGCCATTGATGAACTAAATATCTAAAAAAAAGTAATAATTTTAATATGTGTACCTAACGTTTAAACATTAAAAAATATACCTGTGAAGCATATTTTACTTTCATCTTTGACAAATTATTTAGTTCTAAATGGTTTGTTGTAATTTTAGGGCAAACTTTAGTTAAACTTTTTGAATCATGAAAAAATACATTTTCATATGTACTCCATTTAATTAAAGATTTGTTGGGATGAATCTAAAAAAGAAAATAATATAGTTATAAATATACACAAGCTTATGTTTTTATACTTATTGAAATTTGATATAAACTAATTGATTTACTTGTAATGATTTTTTTGTGTATAATCTGTTTCTAACAGTTTTTATCAAGTGTGGAGCATCAGAAAAAACAAAAACTTTTCGGTTGCCATCAAACGGATTTTCAAATGAATTTTTGAAAGTTTTCTGTTTGGCACTTATACCTAGTGCACTCCACATTGTACGATTTGTAGAGGCCCCATCGCTAGTGATGCCAATCACTTGAATACCAGAATTTTCCAATAACAAAATGGCTTTTAATATAATTTTAGCTAAATCAATTCCTGTAACAAATATTACTATAATATACATTTTCTTGTATAATTACAGCTTAAAATTACCTTTCACAGGTCCCTTGGAAGCAAATACTGCAATAGGCTGTTGAATATTATCTGCTAAACTTTGCACCATCAAATCCAGTGCATGATTAGCTTTTTCGGTTGCTCTGGTTTCAAATCCTTCTCCAAAGTCTTCCAAGCCAATGTAGGTCAGTGTTCTTGTATTGACTGAAATACTCTCTCTTAGGAAAATTTCATCAAATACAAGAATCATTTTCCTTTGGAACTCTGTTTTATTTGCAAACTTTTTCTTTAATAATTTAAAAAAATCTGGGTCAAATCCACAACCTATCTTAATGGCCAACAAATAATTACGTAGAGTTGTGTACAAGGTAGTGGTAATATTTTTTGCTCTCTAAGATATTTATAGCCACTTGGTGAGCTATAATGAAACATTAAAAAATATAATTTTGTTAATTGTGAAGTTATTATATAAAAAAACTAATATATTCTAACCTTACCGTATCTGAAACAACAAACATAAAAGTGTCCAATTTTCACTATAACATCTGTTTTTAGAATTTTTAACTTTAGCCGCCAAAAATTTCTCTTTAATCAATTCACATTGGCCTTTTGGTATCATCAAGTTTTCTAATAACTCATCAAGTGTTTTTTCACAAAAAGAGTTCATTTCATCTTTTATTTTATTTAATTCAATTTGTAGACGCAAAATTGTTTTACGAGCTCTAGAACATCTTTGCTGCATATTTTTCTTAATCGATTTTATTTTTGAAAGTACTTTTTTTTTATTTGGAGAAAAAAATGGTTTTGTAAATAATCCTTTGGTGTGTTTGGTAAGTTTATTATTTATAGAAAAAGTTAGTCTTTTACACCATAAGCATAATTTTCTGGAATAAATAAACAAATTGTTATATTATGTTAATGCACATTTGTATTAGCAAAACATTACTCATTATCCTTGAGAATTGTTAAACAGTTCTTATGCTTCCACCGACCATTGACCTCAATGTATTGGGAACAAAATGAAGACTTAATATCACTAACTTTAATCGAGGAAACAGCTCCATAACAACATTTTATTTTTTCAAGGATATTTAGTAAATTATCTATATCCTTAATATTCTTAATATATGAATTGTCCAGGCCTATTTCTGATAATTTGAATTCTTTTCCATTAAGATGTAGTAATATATTTGAATCTAATTAAATTTATAACTAGTTATTAAGTATCTCAAATACAATAAAATATAAATAAGTATAGTATTAATTTATATAACCTTTAGTTATAACTATTCTTTTTTCAATTATCCCTGTAAAATGTAATTGCAATGGGCTAAGTTTATGAATTGATACTACCATCTCAGTTTTATTATCGTATACTTCCATAATATCAACAAACCAATGATTAGGCAAATTAATCAAGCACTTATTCCTCAATACATTTGTATATAAGTCTATTTTTAGTCTGTTAATTTTTAAATTAAATATTATTATTTAAAGGTATAGGTAATATATTTTAAAATAAATCAATATTGAAACTTAATAGGTACTTAATATTATCAAATTATCTAATACTTTATTTACCTTTCTTCTTTTGGTTTGAATTTGGTAGTTTTCATCCTTCTCAAATACTGATGGAACTGCTCCATCCAAAAGTTTAGGAACTTTAAGACATATCTAAATCACAATTTATCATTTATTTAAAAATGGTTATAAATTATAATTAAGGTACAATTAAATAAATAATAATATATTCTTACTCTGTATTTATTTTCGCCTTCGCCGGATTCCCAAGTAGACTTAATATCGCTTTTCTTAAAGTGTGAAGCACAAACTCTGTAACTTTTTTTAAGTACAGTTTTTAATGCATTTTCCCATTTATTTCTTTCCTCTATGCTTTTAGGGACCCCAAAAGTTGTTTTTGAAGCTTCTTGTGGATATTTCACACAACAATTAACCATACTGAAATTTTTTTATTAAACTTGGTTATTTTGACGCAGAGCACAGGAAATAAATTCTAAATCAAAATAATAATGTTTCAATTCGTGTTGAACACGTCAATTTACGCGGGAAAGCAAACTGTGTACAACAAAAATAAAAATACTTTAATAGTTTTATCATATTTATTCAATGGATATATACAGTGGCTATTTTTCAATAGGGATTAGGGGGGGGGTTGACAATTAATTACAATTTTATTTTTATTTTGTCCATTCTAATAATTTAAGACGTTTAGGTGAGGAAATTTTGACAAAACCACAGTTAATTTGTAGTTAAAAACTTCATAATATATTTTTTTAAAGTAATAATTATACGGCAATGGGGGGGTTTTAGCCCGTTTTAGCCCCCCCTGTGTACGCCACTGGATATATACTTAAATTATAATATAGTATGTCATATATAGAATGCATTTTAATATATTATTATATAGCCATGGCCGTGGTTTGCAATTCTGCATAATATAGACGTGGTACAATAATTATTAGTTCTATCAAATACCGTAGAATGGCGCGACAGCCTCGTAATTTTAGTCACGTGACTTTTCAATAACATTCCAGCTCGGTGTAATGCGTTGTTTAGTATAGGCCGTTCAGCAACCATATTATCTATAGCCGTGATAGTAATAATTCTATTATCATTTATTATTATCATACAATATCATCTGTTTACTCAGCCCTATGCAACTCGATGAGATTACCATATTATAATAATCCGTGCTCTTATTGACGGGACAGGGAACTCATAAATACTATTACTGCCATCTATCAACGACGTATGGTGATCTATAAGTTTAATGTCAATGATATCTCATGTTATGATAAATATTAAATAATACAACTTTACTTATGGGCATTCTTTTTTTTTCTTAAAATTAGGCCTTTCAGCCTTTGTATGATTATAGAACGTGGACTAAAGTAGCAAATTCTATAACAACAAACAACTTTTGAGTTTTTTATTTTATATATAATAATAATAAATAATAATAATGAACACAATGACTTACATAATACATTTTGTTAAACATTTTGAATACTTAGTATTGGTAAGTGTAATAATAATTATATCTTTAATAATAGATATAATGTACGAATGTTTTGTGAAACTTAATGAAATTATTATGATTTACAAAATTTTGATAGTTTTTTCTTTTTTGCGTTTTCTTTTAGCTGTTCCTGGTTTGTTTGCCTAGTCCATTGACGCATTCTCATATTTATATAATATTTTATTATGGACGCTATAATAAAATCTTTATGTTCCCCACATGGAAATGTGAACGTCTCACACTTGGTTATCAAGGCTTCTACCGTGTCTTCATAAACACTTGTTTTACCTAAATGGTTCATCAATTCATCTTCAACCACACTCAATAATTCATACAAATATTTATTTGGATGTTTTAGCCATCCTCTGGATTTTATATTTGTCAAATCAGCCTCGGATGTGAAACATTCATTACTCATAATACTAGTTTTACATTTTTGACAAGAACTTCTTTTAGTTATTTGGTGAGTTAAATAACCAGCAATATAATACTTTAAGCAGTCCACAATTGGAGCCAAAGAATAATCATGTTCCACTATATCAGTAAATTCCCATTCACCTTCATTTATAAGACCATTTAATTTGGTTTTTAATTTATCTTTTGCTGATAAATCTGTATTGTTTTCATAACAATTCTTTATATCAGAAATTGTTATTAAATTTGTGTGTGGCATATTCTCATAAACG